>JAAAQI020123639.1:0-15160 GCA_011800005.2 Stichodactyla mertensii
AAAAGAAATTTGAAAATTGAAATTCAAAAGTGTGCATGTGACATCCGACATATAACCAGGTTTTCTGTTTTCTGTTGTTGCAATTAGAATTTTCACGTGTTTCAGTGAAAGCCCCGGTGACGGGAAGGTTTATACACACTAAGGGTTTTGCTCCATGGGCAGACTCCCGGGTCATTTTGCACAACTTGTGCACACGAGAGAGCATGCAGCGGAAACTTGCTGCATGGTGTGGTCATGCTCGCTGATATTTAACCAGTTTAATATCAGGGAGGGTGAGTCGGGGGCAAAATTCTGCTCCCGCCACGACCTTTTTTTACATGACATCTTTGGTACACACGAAGGAGCAAAACGACCCTGGATCCTGCTACCGGAGCAAAACCCTTAGTGTGCATAGGTCTAAAGTAATTGCACCTGAAAAAGTTGTCCATTCTTTACTTTAAGTAACAGGTGTTCTGTAACCGTGGCATTGTTCAAAACACAGGTAGGCCGAGCGTTAACAAACACACCAGTATTTTCTTTGCTTTTTTTCTTTCTTTTCTCCATAATTACTTTTCAAAACATTTCTTACCGCATGGCGTATGGCAAATGGCTAAGATAACCATTCCTGTGCGCGGGATGGCGAATCATTGTTAAATGGCACTTAGAGGCGCAGTGCAGCTTAATATGGTTAATTTCTACTTGTTGTCATAGTGATAGCATTAGAGTGCTTTATAATGGCATTCAGATTTACCGCGTAAAAGTCTAGTTTCATTGTCAAAAATGGCGAAATGGAAGCACGCAAACATAACGGGCAGTGGTTGTCATAGAATGGTTTTGGTTTCCTAGAAGTGGAGCTGGAAATACAGGTAACGCCAATTAGTAGTTGCCATTGTAGAGTGATTTTCCTTCGACCATGAAAAAATAGGCAAACTAATAGTTAGTAGTAGACTCTAAACCTATTGTTTTCTTTTGATTTTTTTATCAACTAGTACAAACTATATAGTCATTTTTCTTTCACGGAGGAAGGAAAATCACTCTAATATAACGATAGTAACAACAAGCTACCCATATGTAGAAGGGTTCCTCATGGGGAAAAGCGTAAAGTTACAAAGATCTAGTTCTATTTAAAAGAGAAGGATTTTTTTACTGGAAACAACAGCAAAAAGATTCGCGTTATTTGATCAGTGCTCGACTTGTTTCACGTCGGAACTCTGCAGGATATCACTTAGCTAGCTAAGCAAGTTGTTCCTCTTGTTCGGTAAACTGCCACTGACGAGTTAACAAAAATTAATAACAAAATCACCCATGAACTGAAAACTAACTTCCTAAAACTATTTCCGATGCTTATTGTTTAAGAAGGTTTAGAAAAGCGATGAAAATAGTAAGTAGAAGCCTTATTCTAGCATTGAATTTCACTCATATTTTCCTGTCAAAACTAAAAGGGAAATATGAATTTTAGAAAGCGGATGTTTGCCTAACCCTTTTCCAGTTTATTGAAAACCCCTGGGGAATGGACCAATAAAGTATGTCCGTTGGAATAGTTATAAATAACTATAATTTGCGCTAAAATTGTTAGAATTCATTAAATTAAGAATACACGTGCATCTTGATGGATAAATGTGATAAAACACTCCCAAGGGGCCTGTTGAAGTGGGATATCTGTTATAATCAGGGAGAACTGTGTCGTACTGGATTGATGAAGTTCCTTTCGACAGTGACAATCAATTCCATCTTCATCCAGTTTGAGGATGAGCATGAGCGAGTCTTTCTCTTTTCTCTCAGGCTCCCACTGGCTGCTAATGGAGCCGTAAAGCCTTAAATTTGATACATTACCTATACCAAAAAGGAACCTGAAACATTGAAACACTGAGCACTCCATCTTCATTACAGGTTATGCTAACAATAGAACTCTTACCAAAATGGCGGCCACAAATTCGAATGAGTAAAAATTTAACTGAGTGAAAAATTAATACCAGCACTAGAAAGAGCACCTCAACTTTAGTAACCCTACAAAGATTCATTATGTTAGGTGTTATAGCGGCTGAGAAAACATTTTTCATGGGGGCATACGCCACTCATTTCTCTGCGTTCTGACCTTGGTTATTCCTTTGGTTAAATTGTTCATTTGCATTGTTTTTCGTCATTGCACGCAATTTCAAAATGTGGGTAAACATGCGAAGGGGCAGTTAATAAATCGCTTCTCGATGACGCAGATCCTGGCGACATATCATGAGAAGCCATAAACTTTTCTTACAAAATCAACAAGTGAAAATGATACGTCGTAAGGCTATAGAGATAAATGGAAAAGCGAAAAAAAGAAAAAGGAAAAAAAAAGAAAGACAAATTGATGTCCCAAAAAAAACAAAAAACAAAAAAAAAACAAACAAACAAACAAACAAACAAAAAAAACAGCACAAAACAAAACAAAAAACAAAAAAACAAAACGAGTAACAGGAACCTCTGTGACCAACCAAAGGTGGTCTGGGGGATCCCAAAATAAAGGGGGGACGGCCCCTTGGGACCCCCTTAAATCTGTTCATCGTCACTCGTTATTCTATATCGATAGCTTAAAGGTAAATCAAGACTTCAAAGAAATGGCAATTTTCATATCAAGTAAATGATAGATAAGTCTTTCACCGCGCCAACCATGATAACTTTAATAGTCTTTGTAACTATAATAGTCTTTATTGAAAAACACTATAAATTCGAATTCATAAATTCGCACGAATGACATGTTATAAATAAATATATGTATAAACAAATATTCCTTTGCGCCGTTTTAGTAGAGCAGTATAAAAGAAGAAGAAGAAGTATAAAACTAAGAATACCACGCAGCTGAGGTATTAAACAAACGCGACAAGATTAACATGATGCGGGAATCTAATCATATTTGTTTAATCTGAAGATTTTCATTAATTTTGATAGCAGTTGTGTGTTCTGCCTTCACGTCAAAGGCCAAACGTAAACGGACGTTAACTGGCAGACTTCCGGCAACAAGATACATGGTAGTAAGTGTGTGTGTGTGTGTGTGTGTTTGATTGGGAAAATAATAAACCTTAGGTTTAAGAAAGAAAAAAAAATAACTGTAAACAACCCTTGAGCGAACAAGATAGCCATGATACAAAATCAGACAAACAAACTAGATACACCTCACCGGGGACGAGACTTCTTCGTTGATTATGCCAATCTTCCTTCCTTAATCCCCTCCCCCTAGTGCTCACCCCCTACCTCCCACCCCACCCCAAATCCACAGCCAGAAGTAGTACTGAAGAAAAAAGAAAAAAGAAAAAGAAAACAAAGTACTGAAGGATATTAATATTTAACAATTAGACTACTCGTTCTCGTTTTCTATGAGTCAATAGATAGTCAAGTGACCACTGATTTGACTCATAGAAAACGAGAACGAATAGTCTAATTTAGTAGAAATCCACTAGCATACTACCTTCGAATTCATACCATTTGTTGATTTTAATAATTTTTTAGCACAAAACGCCGGCTTTTTTGCTACTCACAAACTATATCACTCAATAGTTAGTGTACTTTAGCCAATCAGATCACAGGATTCGTAATAGCATGCTAGTGGTTTCTTCTAATCGGATGGTTTGCAATAACTCCCTAGAGAATTAAATAACAAAAGACACGGCCGCCGTGTTGGTTGATATAACAAGAGAATTCATTCAAAATGTTTTGTAAAGTTCAACCAACATGGCCGCTGTGACGTCACATGAAAACCAGCAATTCAATATCTAGGGTACTGGAGTTCCTAGAATCAGTTTACAGTGTATATGGATAACACTATGAAATACCTTAGGTTAGAGATTTATCAAACTCCTAATTTATCGATACCGTTGCGATTCTCTATAAATGTGGTACTGGGAGACTCGTGATTAGCGGTCATTTTTTAGTTTGATTGCTATCATATGGGTTTAGGAGTTTTTACCCAGTGAGGTTATTACAGCAAGATATAATTTTTATTTATCAATTCATTCTTTGACGGGCTTCATTTGTTTCAGCTCCTGTGACCATAGTTTTGTTTAACGTCTCCTTTTGTTCTAAAGTTTATTTTATGAAGGCAAACGTTGGCTGCATCAAGAGGGGAAATATTTACAGTACTTACATCCAATTATTATAGCTAAGTTTGAATTAGGACAGGGTGCGGTATGGTTATAAGACATGGCATTTGCTTATATAAAAGGGTAGCGGGAGTTTTAAGATTACACTCAACTATAGGACACTCCTCACACATCGCAGGATCGGTAACAGTGCTACAAATCCCTCAGCCCGAAAGAGCCATGAAAAATTTCAAAGACATCATTTTAGTCATTTTTGCGATTGGTTTAATTGGTTTTACACCTGTCAAAGGATACTCTTCAATAGGAATCGGAGAACTTTCTCAAATCAAGAGTGTAGGAGCGGTTTGCCATAAAGTACTATATGGCTCACCAATACCGGATACTCCTCGTACCAGTGGATACTACAGTAAATTGGTAAAGCAATCGTTTGGTTTATTTTGGAATCAGGTTATTTTGTTACTCGCCAATCTAATAATATTGGGGGGAAAACTGTATGCACTCGGACGTAAGCGTCAGGATTAGGCATTTGATCCAGACGTCGTTTCTGAAACGCAGATGAAGGATCTGTACTGCTAGGAGTTAGTATTTCCCTTTTCTACTGAAAACCTTTGTTGAACACGTTTTAATAGACTGCTATTGAGGGAATAAGAAACTGGGCTTAATCCTTTCCAGCTTTAAGTTTACTTTCTAGTGGCTTCAGGAAGCGTTTGCCATCTGACAAATTTTGAGTTTCTTTGAACATATGAATCTCCCTCTTTCCATTTTAATTGCATATATTTTGAAGATATTGACTTATGTATGATTGTATTTTTATTATAGATTACGCTTTGTAAGAATACCAAAAGGAAATTGTGCAGTCCTGACTCCCAGGAAGGATGGTCAAGAAAAAGAGCAATAAATCATTGGCAGAATGAGTGAAAACATTTATATCAAAAACCAAACAAGATTAATACATTTCAGATAAAAGGAGCAGCCAAAATAACATAGTATTCAAAAAGAACACCTTTAGGAAATTCTTGACAGTGAAAAAAAGGGGAAACAGTATCTGTTATTATATTTCATAAATATGAATGACAAAAACTTCAAACCAATAAAGTTTCCATATGGTCTTGTGAGCACGAGTAAAATGACAAACTTTAGATATACGATTATCTTTTTTAATCTAGACATGTGTTTCGGCTAGTACAACTGCAATCCTCAGTAGTAATGATAAGTAGATGACTACAAGGTATTATCTAAAAAAAAAAAAATGCTAATTACAATGATTATAATAGAAGATGATAGAGTGGAAAATCCAAAGTGCGAGATAAGGATATATGGATTATAAACTAAGAAAAGTGTTAACATGCTGAATTTGAATATTGAGTTCAGGTTTCTCTCTTTTAATGTGGAAAGATTCTTTGAGTTTTAGGCTATAGAGGTTTTAGCTGAATCTATAATAGTAAAACAAGTTGAAGTTTACTGATTTTTTACAGTTAGGAGAGTTATTAAGATGTTTAAAAATGTGTGAGTTTTTATCCGTTAAAGTGTGTTCCTTGATCCTTGTTGTGAAATGACGCGAAGTTTCGCCAATATAACGAGAATTACATCCCGCACAAGTGAATTTATACACAACAGAGGATTTAAGGGCATCAGGGATAGGATCTTTAAAACTGAAAAGATTTTGAATTCTTATTTGATAATACGTTATCTAGTGTTTGCTTCGTTCGTTTCAATATAAAGCGGTCTGTCTGTTACCGGAAATGAATTTGTGTCTTTTTTCTTTTTTGGTCCCTCATATTAGGATAGTTATAATTAGATTCTACCCGACAAACGGAAATTCCATTTTCCTTAAAAATATTTTCAGTTTTTCTTTCTTTCTTTTTTCTTTTTTTTCTTTTTCTTTTTTCTTTTTCCCTTAATTATTATTATTAGTTGTTTGTCGATATATTTTACCGAGTGTTTGTTTGGACAACTGTAAATCTACCCTCTGACAAACAGCTCTATTTGAGTTTAGGGAAGATCAATACTACAAAGACAAGTTTTCTTTCCGGTTCACAATGTCGGACGAATTTTCATTTGTATCGATGTGTGTCAACATCGAAAAAACGAGGATTTCAGTTGACTTTGCTAGATTAAACAAGTTGACAAAAATTTGAGCAATTAATGGCTGCATATACAACGCTAGTTATTGTTAAATCAGCTAAAGAAAGGCAGTTCGTAATCCATTCATAATTTCTTAAGGAAGAAGAAGGAGGAGGTGGAGGAGGAGAAGAATAGAAAATGCCCGGCTAAACTCTCGTTTTGGAATGATTGAATACGAGGCTCGCTGGGCAACGTATTGTTTCTGTCAACATGGCTGTTGCGTGACAAAGGTGTATAAACATCCACTCTTCAAAGAACAGTAAATCAGGTTAGGAATTCCCAAAGCAGTTCACGAATTTCGAGTACAAAACAATAGAATTTGACCGCCACGAGAATCGAAGGCTGTAAATATCGATTTCTTCCTTAATCTATTTGGGCTGTCATTTTTATATTCACTGCAATACACATCATTATTATTATGCGTCCAACCAGCACGCAGAATTTTCGCGCGCTTGATAAATCGAAACAAGACGCGTCTGCGCTCAGTTCCCGAGGTCCAATGGATTTGAAGGCAAAGCATTGAACGGAAAAAAACGAGAAAACCTGCAAAAACCATCGAAGAAATCGGCTTTAAAAGGCGCTAGAAGATAAAACCATGGAAGAAAAGCAAGATACTTATTGAAAGATGGGTCTGAATGTGAATCAAGAAGTCTAAGAGCTGTTTTGGGCTTCTTCAGGTTAGTTTGTTGTGAATCGAGTTTGGTTTGGTTACTACTTGCACTTAATGATCCTATTTGTCAAATTTTCACTTGTGTTTAGTTGTTCTGTTTTGTTAAGCAGTGCCAAATAACCTCTGAGCTTATACATAAACAGAACATTGAATAGTCGCTTGAAGATAAGGAATGTTTCTCGTCACGTTTTAATTGACAACATCGTGAATCATATTTAGTGAGCTGGTAAATTTATTGAATGACAAGAGAATTTTACATTGATTTCCAAGAGAAAAGCCGATACTACAAAGGTCAGTTTATTGAGCATTCTGTGGTTTGATAAAAAATACTGAATGCATTTTTTTAAGTCGAAATGTAAGGACAAGAAGAGTTAATTTTATTGATATTTAAGAGCAGCGAAAGCACTTAAGGCTGGACAAAATGCATGCCGGTACACTGAAGCACAGGCAGCCCAAACAGCGTCTCTGGATGTGATTATGAAACTTTAGATAATGAAATTAAAAAACAAGGCTTAACAGATCAAAATTCAGAAAATTGCATAGAGTAGTCTTCTGTTCCTTCGTATTTTTTTCTGGTAAAGTTTCAATGCGATTTTTAACTATTTCATGCGGAAGAGGGCTGCCTGTTGTACTAAGGAAGAGATTTTATGATGGCCTCGTCAGCCCACAGGTAGCCCAAGCTCTGTATTAGTGTGCATTTAGAGCTAGAAATAAGCAAAATATACAAGAAAAATTGCTAAAAATTGAAATAGTAATTTATCATTACTAAATCGCACTCACTTGTTCTTTGTCTTTTACTTTATACTTTGGGAAGGTTTGGAGTCATTCTGTTTAAATTGAGTGAGTTATGGCCTTATGAATTTAACTATTTAGATGTTTAGTAATTTTTCTTGTATATTTTACTTATTTCTAGCTCTAAAAGCACACTAGTACAGAGCTTGGGCTACCTGTGGTCAGCCAATCAGCTGTTGGTTTCAACTAGAACTATGCTGTTCTAAAGTCAAACATTTTAAAATATATTCTACATGATCTTCAATTGCATCCATTCAATATCTTCTAACTATGGAAGGCCAATATATCAGACTTTTGTAAACAGCCCTCTGCCTCTAATTGTTTCAAGTAATTAGTATTGTTCTCTAAATGCTTTCAAAATGAAGCTTTAAGAAAGTACATGCACTGGCTAGGAAAGAATTTTTTTTCAGGAAAAAATATCAAAGGAATTTTTCCTATCAAGATATTTTTAAGTGGTATTTTCAGGTATTATCAAGGCACATTAAAAGGTCTATTCCCAGCCACAGAGAAATGATGAGTCTCATTAATATTCTGTTACTACAAGTTTAATCATAGAATTGATACCCATTACAAATGTCAAATGTATGCCCAACATGTTTGGTATGAAAAAACTTGTTTTATTTTTACGAATTGTTTGTTCACTGCTGGTCAACAGATCAAATGTCATCATGTTGTCATCAATACACAACTGAAATATATTAGAAATGGAGGAGGTGTGATCTTAAAATAAGCTCCACAGTTTTATATCAGACATCTTCACCATTATAATGTACAAATTTTCTCTGTATATAACAAATAATATTTGTAAATAGAATGGCAAATAAACTACTATACAATACTGAAACAGGATTACTCTCCTACAACACTAACAACAGCTGTGTAGGAGACTACCCTACCCCCAACTCACCCACTAACAGCAGTAAGGTACTGGTCAGAAATTTAAGTCACTAGCGACACAAGCATAAGCACAAGCAACATACAGTATGCAGACTCGGTACTGCATTTATCACTGAGGTGTGAGAAAAGACAACCAACGCTAATGAGCAGTACACTTCTGAGTCTGCATGTGTTGCTTGTGCTTATGCTTGGTTGCCAGTCTGAACCAGGCTTAAAGCATGTGGGTGGGCTATAAATATTCAATTTTCAAAAGGCCAAAAAATGGTGATGACCCACCCTTTGTTTTACAGTTAAACTAAGAAAACCATCTTAAACACCTAAAATGTCTGGAATGTTAAGCATCATTTTCTGACCAATCACATGCAAGAATTAATTAAAAATGAATTCATTCTTGCATGTGATTGGTCAGAACACGATGCTGAACATTCCAGACATATTTTAGGCATTAATGGTTTTCTTAGTTTGACTGTAAATATATAGTGTGACCCACCCCTACGTAATGTCTCAAAAAATGATTATCATTATGCAATGATTGGCTTATTTTCTCCTGACCCACCCCTTATTTGAGGCTCAAAAAAGTGACCCACCCCCTGTTTTTCATGACGCACCCACCCTTTACTTTCTGACCAGTCCCTACTGAAGTAACAAGAAAATGAATCAGTCAATAATCCATTGCTGTAAAAATACTAACTTTATTAGTGTTTTATAATAATTTCAAAAAGTATATATGGGCTAACAATTTTTAGGTGTCTTAATTATTAATGATTACTGCATGACCGTCGTGTTTGAAACTAGGTCTCTTTAAATCGCTCTTCGGGTTATTGTTAGTTTTTAATCCACAACCTCGTCATGGTGTCAGCGTTGATCGTTCAATCGGTTTCTTCGTAGCCATTCTGTCTTGGGACATTGTTCCTAAAGGGCCGAGCATCTTCTAGGCCAAAGTCTCTTTTTTGAACGAGATTTTCGTCTTGATTAATGTCCTGGTAGAAAAAGAAAACGGCATTAAAAAGAAAAATATATATAACACTTAGGTACTGTGGGTCATTACAGTTGGTCGATAGGTCTTATTCACTGACTGATTGGACAAACGAAAATGTGGACAAGGAAAAAAGGCACGAACGAACAAAAGATGCTTGACAAGGAACCTAGTCCAACTGAGAAATCACCTGAATTAACTAAACTATCTCAGTGAGACTTCACACAAGTTACAGGGGCTGCGACTTTCGACTTCTTCGCCAATATTCATCAAACAAAAATGTAATATTTCATCTTTACGTAAGACTATCTAACTATCTTTTTATCTGAAAATCTTTGGCAGATATTTTGCAGTATAGGGAAAAGATCACACCTAAAATAAAAGGACTAAACGAAAGGAATTTTGTGGATTTTTTCGAGACTAGGAAGCCAATATCACCTAAAAGTCCATTCTGATTAAGAACCTGAGGGATTTTAAAATGGCGAGTAAGAAACTAAAACGGGTTAAAATGTTGAAGATAAATTACGTACATAAAAAATACAAGAAAAAATCTCAAAAAAAACCCAAACAAACAAACAAAAAACAACAACCAACCAACCAACTAAACAAAAAAAAGCAAAATTGAAAATATTACCTTATCTAAACAAGAATTGAAATCGAACAACAGAAACCGAACGGCTATGATTTCAAAAGAGACCTTTCCACTTGAGTCAGAATCAAACTATCGGTCAAACTCGGACTGAAATTTACAGCCACGAATATTGAAGTGTGACATCTTGGTTTAGGGAGAAACACAGAAAAATGTTAAATCTTTTATTCAATTAGTGATGTTTGATTTCAATTTTACCAATCTTCTACGTAAAGAGATCTTGATCTCGCGTAGAAATTTAATCCATGCACGACCGAGTTGTCGGATTATCTTTAGTTGACGAAAGAAGTCACTTCCTTAAAACAGAATTCAATTTTTTTCTAAACCAAAAGTGCGTTGTCGTATTTTTGCCGCTAAGGAGATTAAATCTAAGAAAATCATATTCTGTTCCCTTCCTAAACCCCTCTTCTTAATATCATCAATTTATGATACTCACTTGTTCAAACTTCTTAAGGAATCTCTTTCGCCCTACTGGTCCGTTGCGTCTCGTCCAGGGCCCAATATAGGCTTCTGTTCCAACCGTCAAACTGATCATCATAACAAAAACGAGTACAAAAATAACCGTTAATTTCTTCATCTTTGCTCAAAGTTTGTGGTAGTTCTGCCCAGTCGGTGGAACAAGTTGTCGATGCGTCTCTCCTTTGTACTAGACATGCCTTGCTCAATAGGACCTTTTAAAGCATTGCATATGGCGGGGGAACGAGCCCTAAAATAGTGGCCTGACACTTTCTCGGAAACTTACACTTATTGTACTACGTATTGATGGGACAAAATTGTTTGCAATGGTAATTACTTCGATGGGTCTTGCTTCCGATGTCATCACACCTTATCGCCCAAATAAGGAAAGCACACAACTAACATAAAACGAATTACTCTTACACAGTTGATTTTAAGGCCACTTACATAGTTCTAGGTATATTCCATCTATTAAATTCGCTTGACCATCCAGTTTATATTCATAGTGTATCAGTACTTTCTATTGACAAAGCGCACTGAAACTAAAGGTTTTAAAAGGCATTGCTATCGCTTAATAGAATGCGATCGTAGAGCTCACTGATTGGTTCTGGGACATTTGGCTCCATCGTGAAGTACATACGCGTTTAATAAAGTGTTGGGGCCCTGAAACTTGACTGACCAACTACACTATGGCTATAAGATCCTTTCTATACATAGAAAAAGTTGAAGTACATTCAATAGCTAAAGCAAATCCACTTACTGAACAGTATGCATCATGTAGTAATTAAAAGCTCCATGATTGCTATGTAGTGAGTAGTAAGAGTTAGTTAAACTATTCCATCGTTCTTTGGGCAAAAGAAGCACCTTTTTGCTTTAATATCATAGCATGTCCTAAACTTTCTCTGTTTTCTGAAGAAAGCCATTTCAACTGGTGCTAGCTGTTTTAAGCCATGTTTAAACTAGAACGTTGACCTAAGTTGAGTTAGATTTTAACAATGGCCGCTAATTATTTAGCATTGTTTCAACGTATCTACCCTAGGTTGAACCTCAGGAAACCGTGCAAGTCAAAACACGGCCTTAATGTTGTTCAAAAGACAAACTGAAGTTAAGTATTAATCAAGGGCACACAATACCGGAATTAAATGGAGACGATATCAAAGTACCAAAATGATAGTCAGTCGTACATGAAACAATGTATGCTATACTTATCCTCTCCTCCAACCCTTCAAAAAAATCTCCTATATTTATATTGTCTCAGTTTCCTTTGACAAAACTTTGCTCGCTTTTTCTTTTCTTTTCGGAGTCTTTTATTTAGATTTGGCCAATTCATTGCTAATGTTTGGACCAAGTCAATCAAGGAAGTATAACACAAAGTGCCTTCATGATCAAACCAATTAAAACACTTGAAATACTATGAAAAAATCAACTTTTATTTCGTTTTTCAAGTGCTTCCAAAACAAGGCAGTATTCATGCGAGAGATCTGAAGTTGGCCGAAACAAACTTGTTATTCAATCGAGTTGTTTATATGTATTACATATATATGCAGTCAGTTACCTTAATACTACGTTTCGGCGATTTTTTGTAGAGAATATCATAATTGCTCTTTCTAGTTTGCATGTATATGATACATTCAGTGCTAAGCCTAATAAGAAAGAGATGTAAAGTAAAAGTTGTGCGACGCGTTGGCTGGTTATGAGAGGGTCCATGGGTCTGTTGTCCTTTTATGTCATTACGGTAAAGGTACAATAAAGCTCGCTTCTCCGTAAAGTAAATTGTACGTGCTCAAATCGGAAGTGCCGAATTTGAAAATCTGGTCGCCTTCTTTATCTTCGGTGAAACAAGAAAAAGAAAATAAGAGCAAAACATTAAAAAATCATAATTAAATTAATACTGACTAATTACAAAGTAAATGAAAAGAAAAAAGCAAGAACGAAAATGGTGTTTTGCTAAATCTTTTAAAAGCTTTTTCTGAATAAATGTAAAAATGAAATGAAATAAACTAAAATGAATATATGTATACATATAAAAAGAGAGAGATTGCAATTAACGGTGTGTATTTTAAGCACTGTGCCGGAAAGGTTATGATTAAAAATAAAGTTAAAACATAGCTTCTTCATATAGCTTTAGGTTAGGCGGTTTCGTAGCTTAATCTACTAAACGCTCCATTTAGCACGTTGTATCTCAGTAAAGTCGCGAGAAGCTGTTCTTCATTTACTAAACAATTAATCACTGATGTAAACATGTCGGACATTAAGACATATAGGGCCTCTTGTATCGGAAATATGCGGGTCAATAATAGGAAAGTACGACGTCAGATCAGGAAATCATTGATAGCTAGTAGACAAAAAACTTACTGAAGACTGGACTTATTACTGCAAAACAAACATCACTTATCCTTTGTCTTCTTAATCATTTCTAACAATCTACAAGATTTAAGCTATAAGCAAAAAATGTCATTGATGACCATGGGAAAGAAAATTGGTCATAAAACTCTTGGTGGTACATATATAATGCAAAGGTTGAACTTCTGATTCTGTGGTATGATCAAAAACGACAAATACGACTTTCTTTGAAAGGAAGAAAATCAAAATTTGAATAACTTATTTTTTTCCTTTATCGTACCACTGTACTTGAAATTTGTATTGTAAGAATTTTAGTTTTAAGATGTTCTTAAAACATGGCTCCAAAAATCCTGAAAACTTTGCCCGTTATCAACACAAGGATCAGTTAATTGTTATAAGCGTCTCCACGACACGTCAATGAAAACGTGAAGCTTTTACTTAGTGCAAATTTTATAGAAGCTAGAAAGTCAATTGGTGTGTAAGCTAAAATCTTTTAAATGCAGCTTCGAACAATTTGACTTGTAGCCGTTGTTGTTAAAAATGATTTGGTCTTTGAGGCTCTCGAATACCTCGGTCTTAAGAGGACAGCGGTAATGCATTCAGTTGGGTCAAGATGGCTGAAATTACTTGTTCTTAGTTCTCACGGAGGTGCATGCAGAGTCGTTTATTAGTAATAGGATAGTGTTCGGCTCGTAAGAAATCATGTCCTGACCCGAAAAGACGACTCGCTCTTCCTATCACTTGTTCGGTAACTTCATGTTTAAGTAATCTTATTGTTTTATCAGTTGATTGTACTAAGTACTGAAGTGTAAGGGTGGTTTTATCGAGAAGGATTTTACCGACAGTTGTTGTAAAGGCACCGCAAGTATAAGCCCCCGTATGTCTTTTAACCATTACACCAATCGTTACTCCCGCGTCAAATGAATTTAAGACGTTGCGTAGTGGACGGATCAGTGATGCCAAAATTAAAAATAAATTAATAAATAAAAAATAAAACATCATTAAATTGTATTTTAGCTAGATAAGTTAGTTGTAGGGGTTGGGTATTTGAATAAGTCAACGTCTTCTCGCTTCTTTTATGTAGCTTTTTGTTTCAATAATTCTTTTTGTCGTACAAAAATTTGTAGGTTTTTAACTCTAGTCGCGGAATCAAAATACTCAACCAACCAGCATTAAGAAAGAGCGTCGTAATCACATGTTATCAATATTGACTAAATTCGAATGCTTTGTCATTTAATATGAGGTGTTCTATGCCACCTCAACATGTTTTAAACAAAATTTTATTTCTAAACAACGATCTTATGATTCAAATAAATCTGATATATATAAGAACGTTTTCTAATACTGGAAAGAAGAAGCATAGACCATGGCCTACTACCCAGGATCAAAGAACCTTTAGTCAGGCTCTATTCAAAGATTAAAAGTGGAACCGATAAATGATTTTGAGTGCTTTTGTGAATATGATTATTTATAGATATTATTTAGTTATTAAGATTTTTAATATATTAGTGTTTATATTTTTCATATCTGTAGTCATGTAATAGTGTGTTTTTGATATGTTGTTGTCAGCAATTGTGCAGCTTTGTAATGCATTGCGGATACGAACAAAGTTACTCAGTGCTCCTATTCCGATGATACTGGTGAAGACGTGGTTCGTTCGAAACCAATAGACCTTTTTACTTTAGGAGTGTTTTCCCATTTCAGACCACGTGTCATCCTATCGGGAATAAGACTTTTTTAAAGGTTTATATATATTAACGTATCTTCTCAAGCAAGTCCGAGAAACAAAGAAACAAAATCCAAGGGAATGACACGTGGTCTGAAATGGGAAAACATTTCGCCCAAGGTAAAGAGGCCTATTAATTACGATATTTGGTCAGCGGTTAGCGTTGGGTAAAGTAAACGAACTCTGATTAGGTATTCAAAACAATGAAAGATATACGAAAATTGAAAAACGTAAAAGCCCAAAGTTCCTTAAAACTTTAAAGTATTAAAACTTATTAAAATTAAAATTAAAAGAAAAAAATACACAGCATGATTATCCCCTTTTACAGTGCGACTACTCCAACCAAGGTCACCCAAACAAATTTTCAGATAAATTTTCAATGTTCATTTTTTACACTTAACGACAGATTTTTTGCGAGTTTCTACAGCATACGATGCTTCTTGCTCAATTTCAATATAATTCGTACACAAACAAA
>JAAAQI020123661.1:0-15159 GCA_011800005.2 Stichodactyla mertensii
ATATTTGGCGGGACCTGATGAAATATTATTTATGAGACTAACGTATTAGACGTATCGATGGTTAACAGTAAGTAAACCGAGATCAGTTTTTGGTAAAAAATAACCTGATTCAAAAATGAGACAGTTGTTATGTACCTGGTCGCAAATTTACGATAATTCCCTTCACAACAACCAACAAACTGACAGAAAACCGAGTCGAATAATCGATTTTTTTTTAATATGAAAATTACCATTTCATTTTGGAATAAGGAAACAAAACCTTGATTTCCTTTGACGATCATTTCGCTCTGGTGTCTGAAAAGGAAAATGGGTAAATAAACATCCATACATGTCCAGCACATGGCTTTCTAAGGTTTTTTATTCTATTTTTTTTTTATTTTGTTTTTTAGGCAATTTGTTTGAATATCTTAAGAAAAACACTACTCAATTCAATACCTAAACTCGATTTATCAAATTTTTCCAGACCAAACTTTTCACGGCATGAGATGTTGGTATGTGACTAAAATCGGTTGCCATTAGATGCAAAGCTTCAGTATTCTTTCATGAGCGAGTGATAAATTGGTATTTTAACTTCCTTCAAAAGTCACTGTCATTTTTATTTTAAACTCAGCTTTTGCAGCTGACCTTCTCCCAACGCCCTCAGGCTTGATGGATTTCAAAAACGCGGTGTGTGTGTTAATTTCCTTTTTGTTTCACACATTGTGTTACAATTGGCTTGATTTAAGTGCAAAAAACCTGATGTTATTTTTACATCGACACTAAACGTTTTTAACATTCTAGAGAGTAAAATAGACAGATCTGGAATTTACCGAGCAAGATTCCCCAAGAATGACGACTTTTTTGGCTCGTTAAAATTTGTTTTTCAAATTTGATCGTGCATGTATAGATCATATTCGTTTAAGTGAGGAAAATTGTAGCGACACGGTAGGACTCGTTAGGCATTTTAAAGCCAGCATCCGGTAAAACGCTAAATGTGTCTTTTCTAGTTTTAGAATTCCTAAATTCCTTACTGAAAAGTAAATTTTAAAAGACTTTCTTCAAAATCTCGGTTTTTAAATTAGAAAATCATGGATTTTCAAGCAAAAAGGTTGTTCAGTGATGATGTATTCATCACGGCTTGAAGGTCTGACCATACTTTTGCTGTTTAATAATAAAAATTTCCTTCAAACCACAAACATTCACAATAATGTTTCAACGTAGGGGATGGTAACATTTAGTGAAATCATGATTAATGTATGAGAAAAAGAAAACTGACTCCTGTATTTCTGATGGCGAGTCATCTCTAGTCTCATATCTTCTCTCCGGTGACACACGTCAACACATTGTTGAAACATTTTGATACCAAAAACATCTAAAAGTTGCATTTCAATACCCAAAATTGATTGCTTTTTATTGAGATTGACCAAGACAAGCCCCAATCAAAAATTAAGCGAATGTTTTTTTTTGTTTGTTTGCTTGTTTTTTTGAACAATCTAGAACATTTTTTATTGAATACATTGGTAAAATGTCTGTCACATGATGAACACTCAGTTCAAGATGGTGCAGTTCAGTATTTGCTTCTATAGTTCGTAGGACTCTAGTTTAGTCGTCCATGGATCAAAATTGATGGAACTTTCTTGGTTATTATCAAGGTTTGATTCATAATAATTATATATCCGACAATAACAATAACAACAACGACAACAACAACAACAACACGAACAACAACAACAACAACAAATGGAATTAGTCGTGGAAAAATAATCCTCGATCAGATGGAAAATGTCTGCGTTTTCTCATTTCGTCTCAGTGTGTAAATAAACCATCAATGATGAATAAACTGGATTCTTTATGAGGCATAAACGGGCTGTCAAATCCTCTTTAATGAAAGAAATACGTCTCTTTTGAAATCGAAATGAAATATGAAAAATTAACGAACCTAGTCGAAGAGTAGTATTATTAGTTTATTTTGAATTATTAAACGCAGAATTCGGTCCCAAATGAGTTAAAAGCCTGAACTCATGTTACGAATTTCTAATTTTAATGACGGATCAAAAGAAAACGATAACATGAAACCAAACTAAAAGGATTCTATTGCTTTACTTGTTTAGTTATCTAGTTTTTTCGTTGATCCATTTTCGTTTTTCTTTTCTGCTTTTCTTTCTTTCTTTTTTCCTCACTCGCAAATATAAATGTTGACGCATGATTATCATAATATTGATAATGTCTCGACTTGATTCTTATCAAGATCTCTTATCAAAAGCATCTTTTATCAATCTGATTTTTAGACACATATTCTGTAGGACTTTAGCTAATATTAGAGTACTTTACTCTGTTCTCGTGTGATAGATTAGTGTCTACACCTTGACGGGTTTTCAAATCTAAGGGATTTCAAATGCCATTAAAAAGATATTATCAAAGGCTTTTGTAGACTATTAGACTAGAGTTCAATACAAATACAAGGTTAAGAAGAAAACCGCGCGAGTTCAGATGGATATCGTCCCTAATGAGAGTTTTATGATTAGTTCTAATCAGATGCATAGGGTGACTCTGCTAACAGGAAAAAAGTTTATTTTTAATTTTGTTGAGAATTTTCGAGTCCAAGTTTCCGTCGTATAATTACAGTTAAAACTTAAACTTTTGTACAAAAATGTCAAGAAATAAAAACATAATAAGAACTTTCAGAAGTCCAAGTAGCTTGTGGAGTTGTGGATTTGCAATTAAGTGTAGTCATAGTTACATGCACGCGACAGCCATGTGGTACTCATACGCCATTGTTAACATACTGTCTCACGTGACAGAAGACTGTCCATTCTTGGCCACGTGTGGTATTCAGTGCGTTCACCTCCTCCAGCATGGCCGCCTTAGCCTCCAGACTGGTTAGCATTTCTGTCTTTGAGTGCAGGTGTCGTAGAGATCTCCATTTGTGAGGGTCGTTGCTTTGGGTCATTGCCGTCATGAGCAGGCCAAGTGCGACTAACATTTCTATCTTGGGTTTAAGCTAGATATTCACGAACAGAGGAGGGGGTCGGGGTTGGTGGGGCGTGTCATCGCATGCAAACATAATTCATTGTTAGGTCACAGTGCGGTCTAAAGAAAAGGTGACGTCATACATGCTATCATTCAACAGAACACCAAACTAATCGTTCCTGGTGCTAATTTATACATAAAGATAAAACAATCAAAAATAATAATTGGTTCAGAAAAACAAAGATAGGCAATAACTCTTCCAAGTGACCTTGAAATAAATACTTTTAAAACTTCTTTGCCGAGAGAGAAAAACGGTGAATATAACTCAGCTTCGAGAAAAGAAAGGACTACATGACTAAAATCATTATTCTGAGGAGCTTTTGTGTTACTTTAGATTATGATAACGATGAGCTGATGTTAATGAATTATTGTAGCACTGATTAGTATCGCACTGAGATGGCTTCCTGGAGATTACTGACAGGGCCAATATTAAGTAAACTTCACACCAACACAGAGCCAATCAGCGCAGTGAGATCCGGGAGATACTGACAGACAGCAAGGCCCAATCAGTAAACTCCACACCATTTCAGAGCAAATCAGCGTTAACTTGAGAGGTAATACAATGTATTATATGACATTACATGGGTTAAAGTACGACTGAGTCATTTGTTAATGAGATATAACGAATGCAAGTACAATTTGATGTAATATATGATATGATATGCAAGTGGCAAGCGCGTAGGCGCGGTGACTAGAGTGGCCAATAGTGATTCAATAAGTACTGAAAATACTTAGTTAGGACATGGAATACGAATATCGGTCCATATCAGGGCTGCCATCCCGCTTTAAGAGCACAGTATAGTTGTATAGTCGTAGTCCTCAGTAAAGGAATCAAAGCGACTCCTATATGTCTTAACACAGAATCTGGCTTTCCTTTCAAACATCATGAAGTAAGGCTTTCAATAAGCATGCATGCAAGTAGAGCAAGAAAATGAATAAAGAATAGTCTTATGTTACCATGTGCTGGCGCGTAATGACATTTTCATTCATGCACTTAATAAACCCTCGTGCAATCGGCTTATTTCAGTACTTTTTAAAGTTGATACAGATTTAACATTAGCTGTTTACTAAAAATGATAAAGGTTTGGAAATCAAAAGTCCTAGAGGTGTCGATATAAAGGTAGAGGAAAACATATTAGAACGCCTGAAGAAAAATGAAATATTCATAATAGAAAAATTAAGAAAAAAGTACGGAAAAATACAAGAAAATAAAAATGAAAAAAAAAAAATAAATAAATAAACGAAAGAAATTATAGAGAAAACCCGAAACAGAATAGAAAATGGGATTGTAAATTGGCGGGAATGAAAACAAATGTGTAAATCATTCTTGACGTACACCTTGCCGTTTTTGGGTCAGCGAGGTGCATCATGTTGCACATGCGCAGATCTAAAACAGTGCGGTTAATTCAGCACTGATTTAACCTAGCAACTCCTGTTTATTTTTGCATGTTTCCCTTAAAACATGCGCGTGCACGCTTTTTAACATCAACATCTGATTGCTTTGAAGCCAAGCGAAGCTAGCGAGCCGTAACTGAATAAGCTTATGGTGGACTGGCTTAATGTGTTCCGGCCAAGGTTACTTTACCATCTATACATGCATTTATTATTACTTATTTATCCATTATCAAGTGAACATTTCTTAGAACAGTTAGTATTGTTAAGATATAAGTTGTTCAACTCCTCAGAACAAATAGAACTGGTATAGAATTATGATGAGGAAACACTGTCACTTTGTGCTGTATAATGAAGCCACGATCCCATAAACAACCCGGCATTTCTTCTTTTAAACTGTTTGCTGTTATATCCATTGCTTTAGTCGGACAAATATTAATTCCTACTGTCTTTGGCGTTTAAATTTTCCCCATTTCGTAACGGGCATAAGCATATGAGATATATAATCCGCTGAAATCGAACAACTGACTGAACACGCACAAGAACTGGCCGGCGGTTGTTTGATGGGGTGGCGTCAGTATACAGTTGAGTGATTCATCATGTCAAAAGACCCGGTCCATTAATAAAGTCATCCAATCTTTCTGGGTTGTACTTACTACAGAACTTGCAGGACTTTGCGCACATGGACATCATGTATCTCTTGTGGTACTGACAGTATCCGGTTTGGGATGCAAACATTGCGCAGTCTTCAGATTGGTCAATACAAGGATAATTGCGAGTTTCTGGGGAACAAAAATTAGTCCAAAGAAACTTGAACAAGTTGGGCGTTCAACAAATAAAGAATTCTCTTCTCATGAGAATTAAAAAGCAAAAGCTTTTTCTCATGTAAATTTTTCCATTCGCTGATCTTCAGGTAGGGCTTTAGTGACGTCACATGCAAGGGATCTATGACGTAGTGACCAAATGTTATGGGCCCTAACATTTTTGCATTTATAGGTTTGAGGGATTATGATCTATTGTTTGAATTTCATGATCACTCATTATTATATCTTCTCAAGAGTTGCCACTGGAAAACAACAAAAACAAATACTCAAGAGAATGACGCGTTGTGGGAAAACAGAAGATGAGATTACGGTTACTAATGTCCCGGTTACTAATAAGATAACGTATAAACATCCATACACACTAAGGGTATTGCTCCAGGGGCAGACTTCCGGATCATTTTGAACAACTAGTACACACGAGAGAGCATGCTGCGGGAGCTTGCTGCATGGTGTGGTCATGCTCGCTGATGTTTAACCAGTTTAATATCAGGAAGCGAGAGCCGGGGGGATGGGGTGGGTAAAATTTTGCTCCGGCCACAATCTTTTTTACATGAAATCTTTGGAACACACGAAGGAGCAAAACGACCCTGGAGCCTGCTCCCGGAGCAAAACCCTTAGTGTGTATAGGCCTTCTACACTCACCATCAGTACAGGGCCGTTCGATGATGTCAGGACAGATGCATGGATATTTTTCGTCAATATTTCTGCACGACGCTCCATCAGAACAGGGATTCACCAGACAAGGATGGCCTGAAACCAAAATGAAGCATTAGAAACTGGTCATAAAGAAAGGGGGGCTAGTAAAAGCGGGATGGAGTGGGGGTGGGTCTTAATAATTCAGCCTGTAAATATATTATAAATATATGAGCACTAGTCAAGGGTGTTTCTCAATTTTTGTGTCAGGGTTTAAGGTGTGACCCATGTTAAATCAACACTGAGCAAAGGGCTGGGCCCATGAAATGTAAAGTCTTTCCCCCTCTTCAATATTTTACACTAGAAAGTTTTAGAAAGAACTTTTAGAAGGAATTCTTACACACACACCACATGCTGTTTATTATTTACAGGTTCTCTTAAATTCTGTCGCCACAGGATACTGCACACTTTCGCCATCTCTGTCACTGTGCTATCGAGCGTATACGAGTACCGTATTTGAATGACAGACTTTTGCAAAAGTTCAGGATTCTGCGCATGCTGGAACGCGCACCTACAGCGGATAAATGGAGTTTCTTGGAAAATACAAAGAAATTTGAACAACACAACAACAACAACAACAACAGTTACAAATAGGTATAGCATTCGAAAAGCAAGAGGGTCCAGGATCTAGTACCTCAACCGAGCAGGGAGATGATCATTCATTGGTAATAACCCACTTTAAGGCCCCTTTTACACGGAAGAATTTTTCTGCGATTTTAGCTGCGATTCACCTGCAATCAAAAAACGCGCCTGTAAACATGAGTGACGATTTGAGTGCGAATCGCTGCAAAATCGCACTAAATTCGAACATGTTCGAAACAACGGCGATTCATCGGCGACGTGAATTAGAAAGTCGCCTTACAATCGCCGGTTGTTTACACGCGCGGTTTTGCATCGCAGCTAGAATCGCAGCGGAAATTGCAGTGCTTATTTGCAGAAAAATCGCCCTGTAAACGGGCCTTAAAAAATTTAGGCTGAGTGATTGCACAAAATACGATCTGAATCGAGGCTCCATACATAAGAATAATTATGCTACTCCTCTTGTTTAGTATCAGGAGCCTCGATCCAGGTCTTGTATGCGATCAGACCCATCCTCTCTCTCTCTCTCTCTCTCTCTCTCTCTCTCTCTCTATATATATATGTCGTTATATACAGTTAACTTTATTATGTGTTATAATCAAGAGGTCCTGTCCCAGCAGTTGGACATGCAGGCCGGACAGCTCTATACAATGTGAGAAAAAGAAATGTTTGGCTTTATTTTATTTTATTGACTGAGCTTGTTCGGTCCAGATAGGGGGATATTAGTCTGTTTTTCTTTTTTGCATTTGAATAGACCTCGCTTATACAAATACAAAACAAAATCGACCAATATCCCCCCATCCGAACCTCACGCTCGGTCAATAACCTACATATACTTAGAAGGAGATCAGTTACCTTTCTTGAAATGACAGCAAATTAATGACTTGGTAGTTTTGGCCAGTACTGTAAGAAACGCTACCTCTACCTCATATGCTGACAGCTCGTATCTCCAGATTACCAAGTGACCAATATCGAATTTCCCATACTTGTGCAGCTTAGAAATACTATTTGGCCGTCCGAGAGTAATAGTTTCGTAAGTAGGGCTGAGGGAGGGAAATTTGACCACTTTTGCTGTAGTGTCCTTCACAACTAGTTTACCATTTTTATAAACTTTAAGGCCGTGGTCCAAATGCCACGTGAAGGCAAAATGGAACCATGCTTTTGGAAGAAAGTCTAAGGTAATCTTCCATTTTTGAGTTTGTGTTGAGAGGTCAAGAACAAAATGTTTAGTTTTCTGGCTGTTGTTGTCGGTGGCGCTTGCGCAGTTCAGGCAAATGAAGCGAAATCCTGGTCCACTCTGATGGTCAGTGTACCGACCTCCAGACAAAATAAACTCACCTGTGAAAATGTGGGAAAAAGTTTAGAGCAATCGGAGGGGCGGGTTCAGGGAAGGGGTGCAGGGGGTGCGCAACTCTCTCCAAGATGAGCCTATTACAGTCAATTATGGATTTAATATTATTCACTTTTGGTGTTCGAGTCCAGAACATAAATGGTGAACCCCCCCTCAAAAAATCATCCTGGATCTGCCTCTGAATCGAACGCTTCTTTCCCTAAAACCCTATTTCGCGTAACAAAACGAAGGCCAGGCTGGTGCAAATATCTATATAGGATTCTACTGCGCCATTTTAATCCTCACCCTTAGGGTACGTCACAACCTTAAAAGCTCTACCGAGTGACGAACGTGAAGTTAAACAAACTAGTGTGTAATCCAACCCTGGGTTTTTAGAGGCTCTTTCTCCACTAGAGCCTCGCGCCCGCCAGGAACAGGAGCGAGAGGACCTCTCTGATACTCACGGCAGCAAATCCCCGGCCAATCCTGCTAGTCTAGTCCAGAACGTTTTGAATCATCTTAATTTCTCATATGGGTAATATAATAGAAAATTGTGCTACTTATATGAGGGTCACGCGAACGTGAAAATGACAACAGGGATTTGCCTATTTTTTCCCTGGAAAAATAGGATTTAGGTTAATAGAAGGGGAGGGAAAAAAACACACAACAAAACGAGAATCAAATGTTTTAAAGACTTTAAAAGCATGTCCATTCAAAGCCATATTTTTTTAGGAAATCGGATTTGGAAGCTTGGAAATAGGACTGACATCTCCCCCTTCAGGACACATATTTTAGTAAAGATTCATCTTACCTCCGTGATACTTAAGCCAAAAAGCGACCGTTAAACCCTTACTACAAAGGGTAGGATCATTTATACACTTGCTACGAATCCCACTAATGACTATCCAGTCATCAATCCCGTCCAGGGAGAGCACGGGACCAAGTTGCTCTGCGTATGTAGTGCGAACTCCATTGTATGTTAGTGTCTTACACTTTCCACGAACATCAAGAAGCGTTTTGGAGCTTGAGGTTGCATTGAATGGCCAGTAGTGAGCTGCATTTGGATATCTTGAACCTAAACAAAAAACAATGCATAGATAAGGGTGTGGTTTATATGATCTGTTACGCAGCTACGAGTCTTAGTAAGTGGATGATCCGCGGCGCATTCTAGGTGTGAAAATGTGGAGAAGAATATTATACAAGTTGTGCGTATTCAGTGCACAAGGATCGAAACGTTCATCGATTTGTTAAGCCAACACTGCCGACTCGTAGTATGAATTTTTTTAAGAAATAAATGTTACAAACCACAACTCATGGACGATTAGACTTAATTTCTCATTTTAAGACATATGAATAAAGGCCTATACACACCTGAAGGGTTTTGCTCCAGGAGCAGGCTCCAGGGTCGTTTTGCTCCTTCGTATGTTCCAAAGATTTCATGTAAAAAAAGATTGTGGCAGGCGCATAAATTTGCCCCCGATTAATGCTCACTGATATTAAACTGGTTAAATATCAGCAACAATGACCACACCATGCAGCAAGAACCCCGCAGTATGCTCTCTCGGTGTGTACTAGCTGTGCAAAATGACACGAGAGCCTGCCCCTGGAGCAAAACCCTTAGTGTGTATGGAGCTTTAATGATGTGTTATGAGTGATGGAGACTCGAGCGGACTAAGAATGACCGAAAACATGGATCGATTTTAAACCAGAGTTCTTCGGACCTGCGAAATTCAAAATGATAATGCAACCAAAATGTCATATATAGTGTAAAATATTGATAACAAGCAGGCAAAAACTGGTCACAGCTTAATATCTACCACTTAGCACCCTGTGCGTTTACAAATTAGAATGAATATCAACAGTGACTAAAGCATAAAGAGTGAATACTATTGGCTAAAACAAAATTCAGTAACAGAATAAGAAAAACGCCATTAAACCGACCTAAAAGGATATGATTATCTATCGAAACATTGAAAGCAATTGGAATTCCCAGTTGCTGTGATGTTTAATGAAATGTAAAGCTTCTCCATCGAAATATTTACATCTAAACACAGAATAACAACAACAACGGGAACAACAACAACAACAAAATAAATAAATAAATAAGTAATAATAATTCGTAAAAACATTTCTTTAGTCGATATATAACATTGAAGTATTTCAAGGGTCACTAAAATCAGAGCCCATAAATATAGAGAAAAGCTAGAGAAAAGCTTGCACAAAATGAAATATTGGTCACATACTTTAGAATAAATTCGTGGTAAGGGTTATAGATAAACAGGCTTATGTGGATATTAGAAGCTTGAATAACTTTAATGTATTGTTATGAAGCGGTACCCAAAGTTACATAACGTTTCCCTAAATAAAAAAAACACGTTTAAATATTGAAAAGGTAACGTTATTCTACATTCTACAGCCCAAAATACTATGATATATAACAATGCAGAAGCTGGAATCGAAGTGGAGTGTATCGGAGTATAAGTAAAGCGGTTCTCTCTCACAGAGTCTCAGTTGCGATTATATAACTGAATTAACTTTCGTATTTAACACCATGATTATAAACCAAAAAGTTGATATCTTGAAGGAATTGGTTGGATTCTGTAACGTTGGTTCAGTCGGTAGTGGCAAGATAAGATTGATAAACACACGCCATCTTGATTTTAGATTACATGAAACGAGAGGAAACTCCTCAAAGTCTACGTACCCTCTTCCTTCTTCACCTCTTCTGGCCATCGAGGGCCTGTGATGTTAGACGAATTATGCCTGTCTTCACATGGACTTTGACACTGAGCACCAACTTTAATAGCACTCAAGATTGCAACAACTAAAGCTACAAAACCAGCAACGAGAACAGGCCGAAGAAATCTGGCGTAGGTCATTGTGTCGCGTCAAATCTGTTTGCCGTCTTATGAACAGAAAACCCTTCCTTTAATGGTAGCAGTGATTTGTAATTTCAAATATGTGTCGAGTTTTTAAATTCTTCAAAGTTGATATCCCACTGTGGTTACTTGAAAACGCAGTAGTTTACAGTAGCCAGACTTCATTGCGGCTGAGTTACCACCCAGTTAGTTGCTATACCCCGTCTACCCCTCGCTTTCCTCTGATCCCTATATCTCCTAACATTTCTTTGACATTCTCCTCAAATGCATCGACTCTAACGGTGACCTGGTTTCTTATCCTCAAAATAAAAGAAACAGAGCCAGATTTTTTGATCAAAAATAGCTGCTCGCGTGATGTTTTGGAAGCGAATATATTTAACTCCAGGATTTTTTATTAATTTAGCGGTGAAGAACAGGTTCAATTAGGGTTAGTTAGTTTGTCAAAAGTAATATCTTTACTCCATTCAAACTCTGTGACAGTATGGAAGACCAGCGCTTATTTGGCGACAGCTGATTGTGAATTTTATGAAGTTTGTAGATGATTGTGTTTAATGTTACTAATTTCGAAAAGTTCGTTAGAATATTCGCTGGGTTCCAAGCCGGATTGTTTGCTTTATTCTTTTGTCACGAAATATCTGTTTGGTCGGTCAGTTTTGAGGTCACGAAATATCTGTTTGGTCGGTCAGTTTTGAGGGAAAAAAAGGTCGAAATCTTCAATGAAGGAACTGTAACACTATGAGGTGTAACAGAACTATTTGTACTTCTAGTGACAGAACAGAAGAACGTTAATAATGACAGCCGAGCTAGAGTAAGCAATAAAACTACAGGTTGATACACATTTTTCGCATTTAGTGTCGTAATTACTCTCATTAAGTCTTATTATCATTATCTACGAGGTTAACGAGAAAGTTCCATTGATTAACTCAGTATTAAAACTAAGAGATTGTGATTTATTCAGTTCAGTTGCTTCCAATAGACTAGAAACTTCTGTCAAACAGAGCACTACGGTGGGAGGTCATCTACCCTGGTATTGTTTTGGAACGATTTCAAGTGCAACCATTGCTGTTAGTCCGGTCACCGCTGTCTAAAGGACAAAGTCCGTCTGTAGCATGTAAGTCAATTCAAGCTCAAGTCTTGTTAGATTCATATCAAGAGCCATCTTTGCTCTCTCTCTCTATTCAAACAGCTAGGGTCCCAACCCAGCCATTGCGGGTACGGGGTGATAAATAATAATAGGAATAATAATAATAAAATAATAGGATTAAACGTTTTGATTTTTGGTTTGGTCTGCATTGTTGATTTCAATAAAACAAATAAACAAACAAAACATGCTTTTCATCATTTTAAAAGTTTTCTTTTTCCGATTCCATGGGCTTATTACAAGATGAAGGATCTTTGAATGTATCTAAGATTTTAATCCATTCTAGCACTAATCATGTTAAGATGATGTCTGGAATTCTACTAAACTCGATAAAAATATTGTAGGAAGTTGACGATTTTGTCGCGCAGTCTTATCAAGTCATTTCTTATTTTTTCACTCCATAACTGGAAAACGATAATCCAATAATTAATGAATCAAAAATGAGGTGTATTCTGCTATAGGAGAAAAAGTGGTAGCTTGGTTCTGCACTAACATGTTTTACGAGAAATCCATCTAATCAATTGGTAAATCTAAATAGGATGTCATTTTCTTACGAAATTAATCAGAAACTGGTGAGAACAGCTTGAATAGTCCTCAATAGGATACACTGGCATTCCAGTGATTCTACTTCTTTCGTCGGTAGGACGAAACTACGAAAGCCAGAACGAGAAATAGCCTCTGAATCTCAGGATATCATAAGGATGAAGCAAAATCGATATTTTAATGAGTATACAATTCACAATTCGCAATAAAGATTTCATTTGTCATAAAACAGCCAGGCAAAAGGGAATTACACTTACTTTATGAAGACGCTTGAGTCACGCTGGGAGGTCAAGAAAAAACATTGTTACCAATTAGCTGGTATCAATAGGAGCCTAAAAAAACACTCTACTGTGATTGGCTAGTTATGCGATAACGTCTGCCAAATTAACGTTGATATTTGAATATGTCTACATACAGGATGAAGAGATGTTACGATGTCACCAAATGCATGAGTCAATGTTCTAGTCGCGCCCCATCGGTTATACCGTTTTCACTAAGGCCAACCACAACTTATCATCAAAACGTTGGTTTGTCCTCCTTCTGTATCGATGTTTAGTTCCCCTGCTTCAGAAAAGTGCTTTTCAAAAGATATAGACCTTTATAGCAATTTTCTCAACAAATAACCGGCTGCTATAGATATAGTAACGACCTTTACGTTGCGCGAAAGGGCTTCACAGGAGCGTAGCGAGGGGGGTGGGGTGGGGTGGGGGAAGGCAGGGCGCGCACGTGCCCCGTAAATTTTTGGTAATTTTCAAAATATAAAAGAAAAAATCAAATATTAGAAATTAAATTTAACAAATAATTAAAAAGAAAAAAAAAAAGATTGAATGAATGGATGAAAATATGTGTTTCTTGTCGTTTCTTTGTTTGTTTCTTTTTTGGAAGGGGGGATTGAGGTTTTCTTTTTCAATTCTGGGTGCCCCCAATTCCTGGGTCCTCGCTACGCCCCTGGTGCCTCGCTCCGATGTTCATCCACAGGGTGATCAACGCCGTTTTTCATTAACAGCAAAATGTGCTATGGACGTGTTGCACAGCTACTTCATAACTATTTTATAAACATGATGCGCGCGCATCTGTGTAGGGCAAAACGCGTGTCGAAGTGTACCAGAAAGACTGCCAATTATTACTTTTAAAAATACGTAAAGTTTAAGGGAAAAATCCAAGGAAATGGACGGTCAAACTCAAAGACCATAAGCAGATATTAGCACTTACAGAGTGTTTTGCCTACAGGGATGTGCGCGTATCATGTATTGTGATCATCGGATGTAAACATTTGCAACTGGTCTATTAGTAATTTTGTGCAGTTTCAAAGAATTCATAGTTCCACTTCTCCATAGTTACTGTTGCTACGTCCAAGAAGCCAAAACATTTTATCGGGTTACAGCACCAAAACAAATATTGATTGCTAAAAATTATATATATGGTTTGGATGGATGATATGAATACTATGAATTGATTGGAAGAATTGACAATAAAAGCTACATATCTCCTTGAAATCAAGACATGAGGTTTATGATGTTATTTGTCGGTCCTGTCATATTCCTTTGGGAAAACTGTGACTCCCTGATGGGTGGAGCTATTGTTTGAGTGGATCGATGAATAATATGATATCCTTGCAGAGTTATAAGCATTTAAAATGTGATGAAACCCAGGCCAATCATTCCTTGATTGTGTTTCAAATAGAAATCCTTCTTAAATTGCTGTAACATACCTGGTATTTATGCTAGATCACTCAAACTTTGCTTAATTACTAATAAGCATGTCTTTCGAATACTGGTTGTAACTTATCAACTGAACAGAAAGCAGTATTCTTCATTTATGGGTTTTTGCATAAGGTCTATAATATGACCTTATATAAAATATACTAGATACTACGCGCGTTCTGATTGGCTGAGAGGTGTGATTGCATGAGAGTAGGTAAACACGGTTTTGTTAAGTTATTTTATAAAAGCATAGAAAACTTTTTCGGGGTGTTTGTATAGCCTGATAAACATAAACACTCGAGGGCCACACTAGGCATAATGCTACTTTTAAATAGCTTACTAGATCCTTATACTAAATCGGCTGTACATAAATGAATTGGTTTTTAAGCGTGAGAGTGCATTCGTCCACATCATTAAACATTGTCAAAGCTAACTTGCTAATAGGTAATAATGTTTAGTAGAACATAATGTTAAAAATGGTGTTATTAGGGAACGTTCATTATTTGTCGCCTGAGAGGGGAGGGTCGGAGGATTTTTGCTGTGACAAGATTTTTTTTAACCGCCATTGAAATTGATGCCCCTAGTTATGGATCAAATTTCATATTAACAACCGTGATCCCTCCTTGCTGTCTCTGGTTTTGTGGCTGTTCCCCCCTCCCCCAATGTTTCTACATCGTTATGTAATTCAGAAGGACAAGGACTGACGAATAGAATTATCAAATCTTCGGCGTTTATCGATAGTCTAGCATTAAAATCAAAATCGATCAAACTAAAGCTGATTTCCAATTTAACGACACAAACGCTGATTTGTTATTGATAGTACCAAAGTATTCTGGAGCAGTTTAAAACACATTTGTACTTGAGAATGACACTGAACTAAATGCTATACATACTCTGTATTATTGTCTGCGCATGTCTAACTTTTCTAACGCCTCCCACATGGATCAAAGTTACAAAGAACCACTAGCCCTCAGAGAGATACAGCTATTGTCACTGATCACAGCAAGAGGTTAATCTTCCATGGTCTAGGGGCCGACTAACCTCTCCCTTTAAGCTTCGGCCGAGC
>JAAAQI020123672.1:0-15156 GCA_011800005.2 Stichodactyla mertensii
AGTGGGACAAGTCGACCTCTCTCGAGTTTTTCGTTCACTTCGCTCGCGCTTAATTTTTACGCGCGCTTTGCGCGACATTATCTACTTCTTTGCTTCTGTGAGTCCAAGAGAGGTCGACTTGGAGCAAGTCTAAGAATCAATTTGAAGTAAAATAAAATGAACCTCCTCCTAAGAGGTGGGAGGGATGTGGCCTGGAATGGAAAAAGGGAAACAAAGGACAAAGTAATTTTCCATGCTCTTTCTTGTTATGGGGTTTCGACTTCTTGTGCCTAGTCCATGGTCCATTTCAGGAAAGGCTAATCAAGGATAATTATAATAGCACAGGGACTGCAGAGAGGGTAGGGCTGGGGTGGCTAGCCTCCCTCTTTTTTCCAAATCTGTGTTGATTATAACACTTTCAAAGGTGCTTCACAATCCCTGTCAAAACTTAGACTTTGCCCCCAACTCACTTCCATAGGTGCTACCTGATCACTGTACATGGTTTGTACAGGTTTTGGAAAGTCTTTGAAATTGGAAATTGATAATGCATTTTTCCAGGACCTGGAAAGTTTTGGAAAATTCCTTTTTCCACTACTGGGCTATGGAAAAGTTATGGATTTTCTGTCGGTTGCCAAGCTCCTACCTTGTAAAGAACTGTTTTCGTTGTATTAATTAAAAGTGCTGATGGGTTTTTTTTACCTGCTGCAAATCAATGCCTGCTGGCATTTTTGGTCAGCAGTTTGGAAATTTGAGTCAATAGGCTTTGAAAAAGTTTTGGAAGTTTTCACTGAGGAATCTGTATGAACCATGACTGTAGCACCATACCACAATGCTATTATTATAAAGCACTGTATTCTGCATGATATTTTAACATTTTTATTACACTCTCTGCAATACTGCAAGAAATGTAAACAATGATGACAACCATAATACGTTATGAAAACAATTTATTTTTGACCCTTAATTATAAACAATAGTTACAACAGTCAGAGTGCATGCCATATTATTATCTGTGAAACAAAACTAAATATGTATTGTCTAATTGCACTAGTTTATACGAACTAGTTGATATCACTGGAGCAGTCCAACAGTGCAAATATTAATAGCAACATATCTCAAGCTGTCTTTGTGTTTCTTTGTGTGTAGTTAATATGCCTGAGTGAATTCTTAGTTTTTCCATAACTAAATACTTGATACTAAATACTATTACATACTAAATAGTTAGTAATTGTTTCACAGATACATGACGTGCACTCTACTCCATTTTGAAATGAATAAAGATAATTGTAAGGGTACTCACATCCTAGCTAATAAGTAAGTTAAAACCCGCCTTACTGCAATACTCTTAAACCCATCCTTAAATGACTTTTTTTAGAGATATACATTATCGTCATAAATATGGGCTTAATTTTTACACACTTAGCTAGGTTGGTAATACAACCTATAAGTGCATGCTCTAAGACAAATAATGCTAAATTTATACTATATTTAAGTGTCACCTTTGGCCTTTAAAATAAACTTCCTTGTGCCATCAATCCTTAAACAGCTGGAATGTGAAGGAATACAATGTCAAGCGCACTAATTAGAAATTGGAAAGAATTTTTTTTATGCCATGAATACTAAATTATGAATTTTAAAAATGTCTACAATTTTTGCTAAAAGTAATTGGCAGGATTCAACATTTTTTATAAAACCTAGCTATAACAGCACATCAGGCCAGCCCCCTCTGAATAGACCAAACTGGCTAACGTGTTGCTATGTACGTTTCTATCCTATTCAAAACCTCTGGGTCGGAATTACAACTTTTGTTCCAAAAATGTCCATTTCATTTGCATGTGATATGAAAATACAAGAGACAAAGAACCTTATTCCCAAAACATTTGAGTTTGGTGGAAAGCAACACTCTAGCCAATTTGGTCCATCCTCCCTCCCCTCCCCTTCCATTTCATGTTTTTTTTTTCAGAGGTTTCTGGAACTGAAATTTTTGAAGAATAAAGGACAAAAACGTAGACCATGAGGCACTGAATTGGGGTAGGGACACTTTTTTCAAAAGATTATGTTTCCTCTCTCTGCAAAAATTAACATGTGAGATGAGAGTTGTATGCTTAAAACAGTTAATGTAGTGGTAGAACAGTTATAGTGTGTGTGTGTGTGTGTGTGTGTGTGATATATAGTGCCTCCAATTAGTGCCAAAGCATTAAAATGATTAGGCACCTATAAATAATACTAGACATTAATTTATTAATTTGTGCATATTAATCCTATGAACCAAAATTCTCAATAAGGAATGTGAAGTCTAATTGTCAGCAATAAAAAAAATATAGCAGTAAGATTACTCCTAGTTTTATCATAGTTAGTAGAGGGGACTATTAACTATGGTTTTATTTAACTATACTAAATGAGGCCACTTTACTTTTTGCTTACAATGTTTTCCCATTTCAGACCATTTGTCATCATTTTTAAAGTATCTTCTCAAGTGTTACCAAGAAACAAAGGAAAAATATCTGAAAATGGGAAAACATTAAGCACGGGTGGCTTTCGCTGCTAATGCGTCACCTCTCATCGATGCGACTCGGGTTCGAGTCTCGCCGGGCTCAGAGTCGTATGTGAGTAGAGTTGTTTGTTGGTTCTCTCCTGTGCTTTGAGGGTTTTTCTCCGGGTTCTCCGGTTTTCCTCCCTCCGCAAAAATCAACTTTCAAAATTCCAATTCGATCTTAGGAGATATTCTTGGCAGGGCTAACCTCTTATATCTCCTTTCGCACTATAGTGCGAATAAATTGTTATTATTATTATTATAAGTAAAAAGGTCCATAAATGGACATACTCTCCATTTTCTTGACATATGAAGTACACTCCTGGTATATGTCCAAATAACATTAAATAAAGGATGTGTTTCTGACTAATTCATGTTTATCAATGCCATTGGTTTATGCATGGATCAAGGTTACATGTATTTATGCATAGATCCAAATGGTAGTATCAAACTGTAGACTTGTCTTTTTACACATTTCTGTTTTTCTTTATAAATAAGAGCTAGAATTTTTTTCATAAGAATTAAACGTCTGCATACTTAGCCTTGATTCCATGCACAAGGAAAAAATTACCATTAATATTAAGAAAAGACTATTGCGACATCTGCATATCTATATACATGTATATGTATGCATATCTTTTGTGACTCTACACTAGACATAAGATTATATAAATTAAGCATAGTGAATGTTCAACACAATGCAATATGTTAGAAACTAGTAAAACCTAGTATAGACTGCATTGGTGTATATAGCAAACAAGTTGATAGGAATATAATTTGTAACATTGTGTGGAGGGTGATTCCAAATACTAAAAATTATTAGTATTTCAAATAACCCTCCACATGGTGTTACAAATTATATTCCTATCTACTTGTTAACACAATACAATGTTTATTTTATGTGTACGTGTACAATGACAGCAGCTTTGTTTAGATGTGGATGGGTGCTTTCAATCATGCATTTTTGTATCATGGCAAGTTACCTAAAAAAGCAATAAAAATGCACAGCCACATATAATGTTAATATTATGATTACTGTATTTCCTGCAGTGATGTACAAGCTTACTGTTATGAGCATGATTTCATGTTTGGGAGCTAGACATTTGAGAACTGGAAGCATTTCCACATGAGCAGGAAAGATAAAGTATCACTTACAGCACACACACACACAGTGCAACATGCTGTTAAAATTCAGCTCACACTAGGAAACATTTTGCATGGCCATGATGTTGGGACCTGTTGCATGAACAAGTCACTTAGTGTGTAAAAGTATAGAAAGAATAAAGAGAAAAACAACATTAAGCCCCTGACGGGAATCGAACCCCACATCTTCGGTTTACTAGTTTGATGTGTTAACCACTACATCACAAGGACCAACCACGCTAGAAACACAGTCAGACAATGTAATGTATGTGGTAACTGTAGTGGATCCTGGGGTGTTATTTTTCTCTATGGGTAAGCTGAACACAGTAAATTTAGGTACAGATATATATTAGAAATGAATGTAAAGTGAATGTGTTCGGTGTGTATATAGATATGGAAAGAATAAAGAGAAAAACAACATTAAGCCCCTGGCAGGAATTGAACCCCATGTCTTTGGTATGTAAAAAAATTTCTTGTGTTACAGGGACAAAAAATTGTTACTGTGACAAATTGCATTGATTCCAACTGTGGCATGTTTCAGGAGCAGTACAAACTAAGCAACTATTCCCCACATCATGTCCCTTCAAAATGAGTTGATGCTTATAAGATGTTTACTATATGGCAATGTAAACAGAAATATGTAAGGTTGATGGTCCAAACCCTAAGTTATGGACTGCAAATTGGCCAATGAGAGAGTGCGAAATTACCTTGCCATATAATAAAGTAGAATATGTAGTGAAATCTAGGCTTTGTGGAAAAATTTTGATTAGATCCTGCAAGAACTAGATTGTGGAAAACAAAAAGTCCACCAAAAGAATGCATCTTAGGTGTAGTATATGTAAACAACAGAGAGAACTGAATGTGTGCTAAAGCATACCAGTGAGATCATTATTTCAGACCTTTGAAATATTGTCCTGTTTTGAAGATGTATCTGTTTCATTCTCACCTTTGACTGCACTCTCTCTAACATGGCTAGTTTTCATCTCACTGTGACGGACATAAGCATAAGCAAAAGATCCCCCAAGCACTAATACATTACTAAACCACCACAGAAGAGTCTTAATTTCACTGAAATAGGTGACTGAAATAATGGTTTGGACACATGCTTTTGCCGTTCCACTGATATTATGAGTCAATGGGCTGGTAACCTTAATCTGTAGGCCTGTGATGTAACCAATAGCGATACCAAATAATCCTCCCATTGTCATCATGAACCAGAAGTATACAGATCCAAGCTTTGGGAATGCCAAAACTTCATTGACGTCACCCATGGCAGCCATAAGTGGCAGGAACAAAAGACAAGCATTGAAGTTGTTGTAGAGCTGTAGACGCCAAATGTTATTGTCCACAACTGGAATGATCTTCTTGGTGTAAATGGCATTGAGTGAAACACACAAACTAGCTAGAACACCAAAGAGTACACCGAGGTATGATATATTGGTGGTAGTTCCTTCTTGATTGACGCCCATAAGGAAACCACAGATTATAACAGCACATGCTACTATAGCTTTGAATGAAGTGGTTTGTCCAAGAATTACGTAGGTACAAATCTAAACAGAACAGAAGGGAAAACAACAAGCAAATAGGATTATCATGACATAGTAATATTTTAAAGGTTTTCATGCCTAGAAATAATTATAAAAACTGAACACTTTGGCTGCAGGAATATTACTGACAGTAGATTACTTACCACATTAAAAACTGTAGTGAGGGACCGTCCAACATTGTAAAAAGAGACTCCAAGATTCTTTAGACATAGATTGTTGAATGTAATCATCCCAACAAAGACAACTGATAATGGAAGAACCTGCAAGGGAAAATATCAACACTGATTAATAGATACAGTGTAAAGTCACTTCAATATAACACAGAGAAACAAGGAAAGCTGAAGTGACTACTCTGACTCAATAGTTCAGTTAGTAGAGCACTGGACATGTATCCTAAGGGTTGTGGGTTTAAATTCCACTTGAGTCAGGGATTTTTACCCTGTCTCTTGTATAAGGGTGTGCGATCAGGCACTTAGGCTTACCTTGTTTCTTCATGCTTCATTATCAAGTGCCAAGTGGCTTTCATAAATCTAATTCATGGTTTTAATATAGATATTCATCTTTTTTATATTTTGAAGGGGACTTAAATAAGAATGTTTTTCTCTTCTTACTACTAATGTATGTTATTATACTAAATCTGCAAATAAATGGATGGATGGATGGATGGATGGATGGATAGATGGATGGACAGACGGATGAATGAATGAATGAATAGATAAATAAGAAATAAATGAAGGAAGATTAGGGAGTAACATGTGGAACAGGTGAGTTTCTTCCTCACTTCTTGAGTGATTTTAACACTTCCTAAGTTGAAGCTGTTCTTTGATAATAAATTAATAATGTTCACTCAAATTCCTTTTTATAGTAACTGCATGTGACTTTGGTACAGTAGATTTAGTTAGTGGCTAATGAACACCCATCACCTTCCCTTTATTGCCAAATTTTTAGGTGCAACACAGGTTATCCAAATCAAATACATGTATAGTAGTTTGTAAAAAGTTCCATTCTTTCTCTGGTTGGTAAATGGAGGAATTTTGCCCTTACCTGTCTGGCAATGGATAAGTCAATGACAAAAGCAGGAAATTTGTCGATCCAGGGATATCTATCTCCAAGGAGACTCAGGAAAAATAAACAGATTACTGATATAACACACTGAAACCAGGTGATGAAAAGAGGGGCGTCAAGCTAAAATCAAAACAACACAACAGTGTTCAGTGGGATTTCAGAAAGTACATGTACATCCATACATAATTTTTCCTCTAAGGAAGTTAGAATTATTTAAAGAAAGCCTAAGAATGTTGGTGCCAAAGTGTTCAGTCATACCTAAGAGGTAAATAAATAATTACACTACAATAACAAACAAAGACCAAAACTACAGAGAGAGTCTTGAACATGGCAGCTACATAAAGGATGCTAATGAGGAGGGCTTTATTGGGTATATAGGCTCATGCATGTGACTAATTTGATGGATTGACAGCAATAAATTATCATTAATTATTCATGAAACTTGCTACATGTCATATTCTGAGGAATATAACATACACAGTCTAAAATAGCATCTAGTCACTAGACCTTTTCATCTTGGGTGTAAAGTTTCCCTATTTCAGACCATGTGTCAATCCCTTGAGAATAAAAGATTATTTGTATGAGTCGTATCCATATAAACTTATCTTCTCAATCGTTACCAAGAAACAATATCCAAGGGAATGGTATGTGGTCTGAAATGGGAAAACATTATGCCCAAGCCAAAGAAAGGTATATTATGGCTTTATCATATTTTTGGTGTTTGAGGCCTGAACATAAACTGTATAGCCCCTCAAAAATCATGGAGGTGCACCCGGCTAAAAAAATTCCTGGAAAACTCCTGGAAAAAGTGCATTTGGTCTAATTAACCAAAGGAGAATATCATTGCCTAGAACAAGTTAAAAACATTTGAATATCCACTAAGTTTATCTTGTGTCAACCAAGGGTAGAATACACAAAAGCAAGCACAATTTATAAAAGATCTAACCATGACATAAACCACATGTACATTGCATGAACTTAGGAATCAATGAATTATTAAGCTTAAATTTAATTGAAGTCACCTTCAAATCTGGACTGCTGAGCAAATACTTGTTCAAGAACACCAAAGTAATGGAAATAAACCTATTCGTTCATTAAAAACAGAATTATTAAAATTGATATTTAAGGAACATTGGTTTTCGTTCATTATCGATGTTCAAAAGGAGTCATTAGTATTCAAAACTGAAACGTGGATGGTTGGAAAAATCTTAAGATATGAAGTGGTTTAACTTACCAATAAGCCGAAACGACGGCGGCAATCCGAACAGACCTTGCTAGAAGAGAATCTGACATATTTTTTTATGTCGATCAGAATGAATGATTCAAAGTTATTCAAAGAAATTTTATGAGTACACTTTTTCATGCAAAACACCGAAGCTGTAGATAATGAGCCCGCGATAGTGAGACATCAGCTGATATCCGAATATAATATGAGCACGCCAGGCTAATTTTATTAATTTGTCAATTTTATTATTTATAAAAATTAATTATGAATAAAAATATATCTATATTCCTTGTTTTCATTTAAAATCTAAGAACAATTTTCAACTGTCTTTCTTCATATAAATGGAATTCTAAATGGCCTTGATAGTAGCAGAAAAGTAATAAATTAAAAGAAAATGACAACAGTTTTTAAAAACATGGAATTCTATTTATAGCTTTGAGCTAATTTAAATTGAATTTGAATTTCCATTATAAGTGAATCTCTACATTAAAAAAATATCTGATAGAGAGAAATATTTATATTTTATTTATCAGCTCTATGATCTAGTTGTAATTTTCCTCTTCATATATTTGAATATTTGGTTGGCAATTCCGTATTTGGGCTACCTGTGGATAGTCACCAATCTCTCTCGGACTTTGTTCAAAGTGATGCAACTTTTCTTATCTTTGAAGGTTTGCCCAATTTTCTCTTCACATTAGAGCAGTATTTTCAACTTAATACATAATTGTATCTCATATACTTGTTTTTCAGACATTCAATTGACCTCCAGCAAGTTCTGAAGTGGTTTGACAATGTGTAACATCGAAGAAGATGAGTTCCCAATCCAGCGCTCTCCACGTGCGAAGGATGACAAAAATGGACGAACTTGTATGAAATGTTCCAAAGCTCAAGCTGTAGTCCAAGTTCGGCTCAACGACCCACTCTGTAGAGCCTGTTTCATGAATTACTTTACGCACAAGTTTAGAGCTACCATTGGGAAAGCGAGAGTTATCAGGAATGAAGATAAAGTGCTTCTAGGAGTTTCAGGGGGTCCTTCTTCTTTAGCCATGTTGAGGCTTGTTAGTGAAGGTGTCAGTGAAAATGCAGCCAAGAGACTCAGGTTTAGACCTGGTGTTGTATTCATTGACGAAGGAGTCTTGCTTGGCATGGCTGATTCAGAAAGAACAAAGGTTAAACAAGATATCAAAGAATTTGTTTCCAAGAATGGGGGTTTTGATTTACATATAGTTAATCTGGAAGATCTCTACAGACTTGATAGCAAAACAAGCATGCAGGAGTCTTCTACCAGCCCAAGTGCAAAGCTAAAAGAATGTTTTGATTCTCTTACATCTTTAACAGCCAAGGAAGATCTCCTCATGTCCTTAAGACGCCAATTGTTGATTAAAGTAGCTCAAAAAGAGGGGTATCCAAAAATCATGATGGGGGACTGTTCGTCAAGAATATCAGTGAGAATCCTGTCTGACATATCACAAGGTCGAGGAGAGGCATTACCATTTGATACAGGGTTTGTTGACAGTCGTCATGGAAACATAACTATTCTGAGACCAATGCGAGAGTTTGTTGCCAAGGAGATTTCACTTTACAATTTCTTTCAAGGCATTGAAGCTATTAGTATACCAACTTTAGCTACAAAATCAGATTGTTATGCAAGTATTGATAGGCTGACGGAAGAGTTTATTGAAGGATTACAAGCACAGTTTCCTTTCACAGTTAATACTGTTTTTAGAACTGGTGATAAGATTACCCCTAAGGAAAGTTATTACAGTGAGTGTCACTGTTCATTGTGTGGGCTTCCTCTGATTCAGGATGAAGATAATCTTTCAAAGAAATTTGAAGAAGTCCAGCGTGTAGAAAACTGTAAAAAGACTGTGGAGGAAGATGAAGAAACGTCTGCAAAAAACTGCTGTTCTGGAATTCCTGAAAATTGTGTGCAAAAGACAAGTTTACATGCTGAAATATTGAAAACACTTTGTTATGGTTGTTCTCTGACTTTAAAGGATTTGAAAGCTGGATTTGAAGTTTTACCACCGTTTATTACTGAAGCAACTACCAGAAAACTGAATCAAGAAGAAATGAAAGAACAGATTGGTGAATTTTTACTACAAGACTAACAATACAATAAGAATACACACACAAGACCAACACAGTCACAAAGAAAACTTGAAAAATAGGATTGATAGGGAAGAATCCAAAGAGTTGAAGAGTTGAAAGAGAAATTATGGGGTAGATTAGTTAAACGAAAGCCAGTGATTAGCAAGCTTCAGCCAGTAATCAAACATTTCAACCTTCACACTGCATGCAAGCCCCCAGTGTCCTTGGTCACTGTATGAAATACTCATACCATGTTTTGGTCAGTTTGGCTGAGCAAAGGTTAGTGCAGAGTTAACCTCAAGGGAAGGAAGGGGGACCAGGGATGGTAGACAAATAGGAAATAGAGGTGCCTGAATGTTTGTTGTATTTGACAGAGGGGTTGGGAGGGAAGTTATGGATTGTACATGGTTCACACAAGCCTAGAAAAGTCCTTGAAAACGGGTTAAGTCCTTGAATTTGGAAAATTTGATGTTTGTCCTTGAACAGTCATGGAATTTTTTTAGTGTTTCCTTGAATATTTCAATTTAACCTTGAATTTTTTGGGTGCTGTTAGCATAATTCCTAGTCAGCCCCAAAACAAGATAAATCTTAGTCATCAGTCATTTCTTGTAACAAAAACCTGACTCATATCAGGGGCTTCTCTCCTCGCTATTTTTAAAATGGCAGAAAACCTGGGGGACAGTTTCTCTAGTTCCCAGTGTGTTCTGGGTAATTTGGCAAACGTGTGGCTTGTTGGTACTCAGGAACTTTCATTTTAAAATAAATTTGAAAAAAGTCCTTGAATACCCCCAAAAAGTCCTTGAAAAGTCCTGGAATTTTTTCCTTGAACTTCTGTATGAACCATGATTGTAGCTCAGTATAAATGTATGTAAGCAATTTTACAGAATTATTTTTTTACCAAATCACAGGAAAACTATCCTCTATATTCAGTATATGTTTATAGATAAGATAGTCATAACTGATTCTGTTTATAGTACTTTACACTGTAAACTCAATAGACATTTTGTAAAAGTGAATTTTGGGTGGCCATGATAGGAAGTCATGGCAAAACACAGGCTACATAAACATGATGAAAATAATAAGGATATACAATTACCAATAAAATAAATCCCTTGGTACTAATAAAGTTATAAAGAAAAAAATATATAAACTCTTGACGCACAGTACAACTAATTTTAAAAGCAGTTGTTTGAGCTTTTGACTCAACTAGAGTCATGATCACAATAACAGCAGTTGCGTTATCTTGGTTTTGGCACACGCAACTTCAATAAGTGATCCACAACTGGGACGGGGACAGACAACCTACCTCATACCTAGGATATCTAGGACAACTTACTACAGTCAGAATTTGTGAGCTATATATAATGTTAAACATTTCATTTCACTTCTCATGAGATCAGTTGAGAAGAAGCTGTTCAAACATTTTTAAAAACTTTGCTCTGAAACTTTCTAAAATTTCCTGATATTTTTTATTTTTCTTATATATTTTTATTGCAGTTAATATCATAAACTTCTTTTTTGTTTTAAGGGTTGGGGAGGTCATTTCCAGATAACGAAGATGATGAAATGAGATTCCAACTTATAGATCGTCCCAAAATGGACCAGCTTTAACTGCTAGATAAATGAGGGGGAAATCATTGACAACGAGCTGAGCGAACAACTAATCGCGCAAAGTATTGTTGGTCAAAACCTCCGGCCCTCACTCTTTGTTTTCAAAATCATTTCTTGCATAATTTTAAAATAATTTACAGATAAAATTTCACTCGAATAGTTTTGGACTTTTCTAGGACTCGAAATATATCGGATGAAATGTTTAATTGTTTTCAGGTCAGAAAAAAGTGCTTGAACATAGGGCCGGCAATGAAAAATCATAACGGACTGCTATTGGCTAGAAAATGTATTTCCGCTCAGCTGGAAAGATGGGGTATTTTGTTCATTAAGCCAGCTAGCGCTCCCATTGGTATCAATATTTCGAGGATATTATAATTGTTTAATTCGCCATCTTTATGTATCTTTATAATTTCCGCATTGCGCATTGTCAGTTCACCTGATCTAGAACAACTTTTAATAAACTTGCCAGTCTATACAATCCTTTTTTAATTTCGGCGTAGTTATTAAGAAATGGTCACAAGCGTATAGATTATAATTGATTACTATACTGTTCCGGATAACAATCGTTTTGGCTTAAAAACTATATATATACCGGATAGACCTTCTGTTCACACGCGGAAGGCGCTTTTATCGGCTTAATTCTTGCTTCGAACAGATATCTCCGCTTCAAAAGTGATACACTTTTTATCGGATAGGCTTTTGTGTCGCTTCAATCCTCTGTTCATATTGAGACCGGGAACATCTTGTGCCGTTGTACAAAATTATGCGGTATGCTGTGTACATAGTCTAGAAAGTAATATCGAAGGAGAGTGAAAGAAAGAGAAAGATGTATAATAAATGGTAGACGAAGATAAACGAATTCTTGTTTACAAAATAGTAATAAAGGTATGGAACACCGCACATTATTAAGAAATCAAAAAATGAACAAAAGAAAGAAGAAAATTAATTAAAAAATTGAGTCGACTGATAACGAAATATGTCAATAAAAAGTAATACGGAATAATTTGTTTTTCTGATTCGTGTTTCCGAAAGAATGATACTTGTATTGTGAAAAACCAGATGCGTCTTCATAACTCGAAACGAAAAGTGCTTATTTTGTGAGAATTTCTGAGAGTTTTAAAGTTTTCTCTCTAAGAAGTTCCAAATCACATTTAAGCATCACAGTCCAGCGTTTTCTGCATATCATACTGCGCTACCAATTCTTCTTCAAAAGTAAAGAAGAAGAATGAATATTAAATTTTTAGCTTTTTCGATGCAAGTGATTTTCTTGGCGTCGGCCACCGCTTTGGCGTGTGAGAGCAAGAACTCCGAATTGGGATATCAACTCAAGAATTCTTCATTCGTGACGTTTATAACAGACAGTGTTGGGGACTGCTATGAGATGTGTTTGGTAGACCAGCGATGTTCCAGCATCAATTATGATCTTCGAACTCGGGTTTGTGATCATAATTACCTTACGAAAGCTGGTTTTTCTTGGATGTTCAACAGGAAGGATGGTTCAATATATGCAGAAACACTGAAGAATCCAGGTATTGTGAGATGATGTTTGGCTTTTTGTTGATGAGAAGCTTATTTCTTATTCTCACTGATTTTTCTCCCTCTCTTTATTTTGTCTCCCTTTCTTTTTCTTCCTTCTTTTCTTCCTTTCTTTCTTCCTTTCCTTCCTTCCTTCCTTCCTTCCTTCCTTCTTTCCTTCCTTCCTTCTTTCCATTCTTTCTTACTTTCTTTCTTGCTTTCCTTCCTTCCTTCCTTCCTTCCTTCCTTCCTTCCTTCCTTTCTTCCTTCCTTTCTTTCCTTCTATTTCTAAATTTCGACCAGAAATGTGAAACATAATCGCCATATATTTACTATTGTTTTATATAACTCGGTTCTGTTTCATCCTTCCACAGATTACGGATCAAATGCGCATGTCCCAGCACCGTCCTGCAAGTTTATCAAAGAAAGAAAACCGCAATCCCCATCCGGGACATACTGGATCCAGCTCCCAGGAACTCAATCTTTTCAAGTCTACTGCGACATGACAACAGACGGTGGAGGATGGACATTGGTCTACCATTATCACTTCACTAACTTTACCTTCTTTACCAACCTGGGCAATGCAGTCACTCCTATCCCAAGCTGGACCGTTAACGAGTTACCCAGTAAACTTTCACCTGTCTCTAAAAATGCCCCTCTAAACGAGTGGTCATTCGCGGCGATGGATTTCCCGCTCTGGAAAAAGATTGGGAACGAGATTCTGGTCAAGTCTACTATCACTCATTGGATAGCGTGTACTAGCGGCACTGGGGATCTTCTAAACTGGAAACCAGGGTCAATAAACTGCAGACTGATCAAGTTCGTGGCCGATTCGTGCTTGGGTCACATGTATGTGCCGACCAAGCTTCAGATTATTTCGTACTGTGGTCCTGCGTTGCGCACTGGCAATAATCAGTCATTTGTTTTTTTGGATGGTTCTATTAATTCCTGCTATCCTACCCATGATCCTTGTGGCACGTCACAGGTGACCAATCATCGCACGGATGCGGAGGTTCCTAAGGGATCTTTGTATGTCAGATAAGTCTTGACGTACTAAGGCGCACATGGGTGCAAATCACGCCCACAAACTGAGGCATCAATGCAACAAATTCAAGAAACTTTAACCTTCAAATCATAACCGATGCTACAAAGTAGGATTCTAGAAGTCGGAAAAAAAATTGCATGCCTTTCTGTTCATAAAATTCTTTTTTAAATTACAACCAAAGCAATCTCTTTTGAGAGTTGTTGACAGGAGGAAGTATACGTGTTTGTGCATGCAATGGACAAAATCCACTTGGTCGTATTTGTTTTCACATTTCAGACCACATGTCATTCTCTTGGATTTTATTTCTTTGTCACTTGGTAACGCTTGCGAAGATACGTTAATATGGATGACCATCAAGCAAAAAATCTTATTCCCAAGAGGACGACACGTGGTATGAAATGGCAAAACATTACGACCAAGTTGATTTGGTCTATTCATGAGTCCAACTCAAACAGTAGCCTAAACAATCACTGTAGCACTGGTTTTCCCAGTGGAATACATCCTGTCCCACAAACACCATCATAAACTGTCTGTTTTCACAAAGGTTCTTCGACTCCTTGATTCTCATATTTCTATAGATGTTCAAAAATCACAACAAAATGAATGTACAAATCTAACTGTGATCAGAATCTCAGGTGTGTAGTTTTCTCTAGCAGATTTCGTTTTTCTTGCAACAGTAACTGTAGAGTTTCGGACCCATGAATCATGCTAGCTTAGTGGAAGAGTTAACCAACCTAGAAGATAGCTAGAGTTAGCGAGTAGAAAATAGCTATATATATGCCTACACTAAAAACAAAAGACAAAGTCTACATACACTTGAGTAATACGCATCATAAATGTATATATGTATATGCACACACACATCCATAAAGCTTAAGCTTGATTTATTTTGAGGAATCCTTTACATAGAGATAACCTTTGGATTTTCTTTTTATGATACTCTCTTGGATGATGATGATGATGATGATGATTGTTTAAGTATTGGCAATAAAGGTTTATTATAATATAACTCTTTTAACTTGTATTCCCTGACAAGAGATCACAAACTACCAAATAAAAACTTCGTGCGCAAAATGATAGAAAAACGATTTCATTCCATTTCAACATTTTCGTTATCATCACGGTATAAAATTTTTGCAAGGCATTCAAAATGTTAGTTTTATATATATATATATATACCATCGTAACAGTTTTTTCCGTGGTTTTAAAGAAGTCTGCTTCACCGAAATAAGAGATCGTGGGTTGACCTGTCACCGGAACACGTCATGGTTGTTGTAAGGGTCGATGTAGCGGCGTAGAACACAAGTAACAATTATGCAACGTCTATCGAAAGGTTTCACTATATCAAACTCTTTAATCACAACTTGCTCAGGATTTGATAAGTCACAGCGAGTAAGAATGA
>JAAAQI020123683.1:0-15155 GCA_011800005.2 Stichodactyla mertensii
AACGCTTTTTAACGATCAAATAAAATTTTCAAATTAGCTCATTAATTGCATAATTATGCATTGCTTGGGCTACCTATATCTGCCGTGATCGGATAAAGGAGTTATTTACTGTAAGGAATTTAAAACAAGATAAACAAAAAACATATTTATGAAACTGCTAACCAAAGATTTTTAATACTCAAAGGATTAAAATGAGGGAAAAAAGTATACATGATTTTAAAGCTTCCTAAAATTCTTAATTTTAAGTTTAAAAAAAACACTCTCCCCAACCCTCCTTACCGAGAGCCATTATCCCGACCGAAAATTTACCGTCCAGGGAGGGCTCAGGTAATCAGGATTATAAAGTGCTTTAACAAAATTAATTTCTTTGAATTAGAAAACTTTATATAGCGTTTTCGAGGTAACCTATTTTTATGTCAAGATTCCTTAAAATTTTTCTAGATTTTCAATGCTTAAATATTTTTGCTGCAGTTGCGAAAATAATACCCGTGGGGTGCCCTCAGGGGTTAATGTCACTGTTCCTTCTTAATGCAGGGCAGGTCAGTATGCAGGTCTGAACAGTTTCTCCACAGGTGGTTTGTTTTTTTCCTTCTTTTATTACAGTAAATACAAATTTTTACTGGAAATATCGTTCATCAATATGGTAGCTATTTCTTATGGAACGCGACTGATTGCTATTTTGTGAATTTAGCGAGCTGTTCAGACAGAGAATATTGACTTTTTACCAAGACCATCCACGTAGCTTGTAGCTTGTCCTTGACCACGACTACCACAGCATTGTATAACAATTTACTGTTGGGACAAGAACTCTGATTAGTCAAAACATGGCATTTTTATGGTGTTTTAGACCTCTGCTTCGATTATACTTCAGAAATCGGCGACTATTTCTTTTAATCGTAGTTGCTGTGATCATTTTTTCAATGACTTTTCCTCTGCCAGTCAAGAAGCCACTTTCTTCAGTCGTTTCTAACATTATTTCCAATCCTCTCGGTACAGTTAATAAGCCGTCAGTAAGGAATACAGATATTTATATTCCTAGTCATGAATACCACTTTGAAGAAGTTAAAGATCACGATTCCAGTTTGTTTGGAAGCACCCAATGCTTGCTACTTGACTTGGATCCTTTCAGTGAAGAAGTTGCAAAATACCAAAAAGATTTAGGAAAACTGAAGTGTACAGGCGATGAGGTTACTAAACTTGAAGGAGGGGTACTGTCCGTAAAGGGTACTGGTCTACAAGAAGTGACGTACCAAGCAATTAGATTCCCAGAAGAGGATTCAAAAGAGCAAGTTGGATATGTTCTTGGCGATCGGATGGCTGTTATTACAGCTCAGGTTCAATTGACCCCTGGTAGGTACAAATAAAAAGTTATTGGTTCTATAACATATTATATTAGTGTATGCCAAACATGGTTTTCTTTGTTATTGATCAGGAGGTATCTCTGATACATCTTGATGAATATGTTAATGAGGTAAATATCTAGGTATTGATTGACCTGGGACAATATCTAGATATTAACCTTGAATTTGTAATGAGGAATTCATTTCCCATCACAAACTCACCATCTCTGAGGCAGAATGTAAAGTGAATGCGTTCGGTGTGTATATAGATAGAAAGAATAAAGAGAAAATAACATTAAGCCCCTGGCAGGAATTGAACTGCATGCCTTCAGTTTACTAGTCTGATGTGTTATCCACTACACCACAAGGACTAACTTAATGTTATTTTTCTCTTTATCCTTTCTATCTATATACACACCGAACACATACACTTTACATTTCATTTCTAATATATATGTGTACCCAAATTTACGGTGTTCAGCTTACCCATAGAGAAAAATAAAGCCCTGGGATCCCCTGCGGTTGCCACATTCATTACATTGTCCGGCTGCATTTCTAGCATGGTTGGTCCTTGTGGTGTAGTGGTTAACACATTGGAGTAGTACCAAAGATGTGGGGTTTGATTCCTGCCATGGGCTTAATGTTATTTTTCTCTTTGTCCTTTCTATCTCTGAGGCAGGATTGCTGAAGCACATTTCAACAAAAGACAATTTATCTAGCAGTCTATTAGTGGCTTATAGCTAAGACCCCACCGTTGCAGCTTGAAAATTTTCAAGCCCAAGATTGGTACTTCTTACAGTTAGTAAAAAGAACTTTGAAAAATAATTGTGTTTGTCATAATGAATCTGCACTTTTCATAATTCTCTAGGGGGTTCAGATTCCATAGCTCATTTTCTTGGAAAATGTATCCATCCATTTGGAAATAACATGAGGCCAGGAGTTCAATTAGTCTTGTATGATGTCTGTGGTGAGGATCGCTTGGAGTTCACACTAGAGGAAGATGGTACACTTCGGCACAAGCTATCTGGGTATTGTGTTGGTCCAAAAGCTGAGATTGCACAGACCAACAAACCTTTGACTATAACAGATAGATGTGATGATTCAACTAAGTTTAAAGGGTTGGAGAATGGTTTTCTCCAGCACATGTCAAGTGAGATGTGTATTCACTTTCAGTCATTAGACTTGATCCCACCTAATGATGTGCCTTTAGTCTTTTATGGTGATTGTGAGAAAAATTGGAAGATGAGGTTTGGGTGGGCTTCAGACTTCAAAAAAGGTAAGTCTCACCCTTTAATCATTCCATCCATTCATCCATCCATTCATAAATAAAGCTGTTATTGTTATCATTATTATTATATCAAGACATTCATTCCTTCATCCATTCCTTTATTTATCCATTCATGGTTTTATCCATTCATCCATTTATCTATCCTTCCATCCATTCAAGCATCCATTCATTCATGCATCCATTCATTCATTCATCCATTCATCCATTCATTCATTCATTCATTCATTCATTCATTCATCCATTCATTCATTCATTCATTCATTCATTCATTCATTCATTCATCCATCCATCCATCCATCCATCCATCTATCCATTCATTCATTCATACATACATTTATCAATTCATCCATCTTGTCATTCATTTATTCATTCATTCACCCTTTAATCCATTAATCCATACATCCATTCATTTTTTTTTCATTCATTGATGTTACCTTTAACTTCTTAAATGCTTCTCACTTTCCCACACTTGTTTCATCCACCCATGATCTCTGTAGTGCTGTTATTATTCATTATTACCAATATATGCAGCCAAACAGAAAACCACACTCTTGAAAACACGCACTCAGCAAATGACTCAAACAGGCTGATGATGCATTATCAGCCCTACTGCTGATTGGTTTTTGGTTCACAATCCAATGGATTTTAGCCAATTAGAGTTTGGCCTTGTTTATTGATAATAATGATAATAAAATGACTTTTGTTGGAAATGTTGTTTATTTGCACCCTTGTAGTGTCATTTGCATTCCTGGCTGTGCTTAGGCCACAATTGATACTACACACGTGCTAATAAACAATATTCCCTCCAAAAGTCATTTTATTGTATAAATGAACCTTTTTTACTACTTCAGGTAAAGATAAAAAGACTGATATCAACACAGATGTGTCAGATGATTTCCTTCAAGTTAATGTCCAGTTTGCTGATGGTTTACCAAGCCATCAACGCATTGAATATCACCTTCAAGTATCTCCCAAATTTACTCTAAACGAGCCTAAAGATGGTCATCTCAAGCCCAATATGTTAATCCTCATTCTTAACTCTGTGTCCTTTGCTCATTTTAGAAGAAAATTGCCCAAAGCTTATGCTTACTTGAACAAACTCTCGGGCACTGTCTTCTTCAAAGGATTCAGTGTTTTTGATGACAGTTCTAAATCTCAATTGGCTGCAATAATGTCAGGTGTTACACCAAATGATATTGCAAGTTATAACAGCTTTGATGACCTGCCCTGGATTCATACTCTCCACAAGGAGCAGGGGTATGCCACATTATTTTCAGAAGACATGCCATGTTCTGCACAGTATAGTGATACATTGTGCAGCTTCAGAAAGTCACCTACAGATCATTTTGCTCTTCCGTTTTGGTCTGCTGCACACCAGTAAGTTACTCTTACTTTATTTCTTCAATCACTTTCTTACATAACTGTGCTGGAAAATTTCGTGTGACGATGAAAAACTTATGACACTTATGGGAGGGCTGATTGGGTTAGCACAGTTTTTGTAGACTTTGAAAAGCCAAGTTATGGATGTACCATGAACGTGACAGTGCCTTGTGAAACAATTAATTTCCATTAGATGAACAGTGATCTCTCACGCTACTTCTCTTTCCAAATCAAAAAGTAATTGAAATTTTTCTATTGCCATCTTGCAGGACGTACAGTCGAGGGCAGAACACGTTTTGTCTAGGCCGCAAAGCTATCCACAACATAACCCTCAGTTACTTACGAGATTTTATGACTATTTACACCAAGCTACCAAAACTGGCCATTGCGATGTTTTCAGAGCTCTCATCGTGGAATTCTAATGGTTTGGGCTATTTGGATGAAGATTTTGCTCGCTTTTTAGCTTGGCTTAAGATAGAAGGACATTTAGATCATACAGTTTTAACAGTCGTCAGTGAACATGGATCGAGAAGTGAGCTACTAAGGAAAACTCTGCAAGGAAAACTCGAGGAACGCAATCCATACCTCTCTATTACCATACCAAAGAAGACCCCAAAGGTTCTGCTGGATGCTCTTCCGACTCTGAAGAAAAATTCCCAAGGGCTTGTGACTCCGTATGATTTATACTCGACCCTGAGGAGAATTGTACCAACTATTCCACACCGTGCCGGTGGCATTGGCCTTAACTTACTAGAGCCAATCCCTGATTCAGCTGAACGCACCTGTGAAGACTTAAATATCCCAAAACAGTGGTGTCCTTGCCTAGCAGTCCAAAAAGCTGACGCCAATGCAAAGGTTATCCACAGTGCAGCTCTTAAAGTCATGGAACATGTTAATAAAATCTTGTCTGAGAATTCCAGCACGGCGCAATCGTGTGAAAGGTTGGAATTCTCGAAAGTCAAGACTGCTACCGTTCTTGCTCCAGGTGATGAAGTCCTGAAGTTCAAGTTTTCTAAAGATTCGGGCAAGTGTACGAACTGTGAGCCAGTTTATGGCGCGAAAACTAAGGACATGTTTTATGCCTTGTATGTTGAGGCGAAACAGGGAGTGACTGTAAGAGCTGTTGTGAATGTTTCTAAAGGAAAAGAGTACATTCATCCACACGTTGTCTCGACTCAGACATCAAAGGTTAATTCATGTTGGCCAACTCAGGAAGGAAAATTGAGTCAGACATGGAAGATGTGCGTCTGTAAATGAGATCATTTGAATTTTTCAAAAATGTTGTGATCTAGTTAGACATGATTCGTTCGCATTTTCTATGCAGATTTTGCAACTTGTGGAAAACAGCAAAAACTAATACAAAAACACAAACGTATATACCGTAGCAAACCATGGAAGGCTCATAATGGGATGCTTGCTATGCATGCACTAATTTTTATCTGTCATGTTTTACAAAATGTCAATAATAGAAGTAAAAAATAATTAAAAAATCACAATTACTGAAATGGTTCAGCCAAAATGACAAACATGTAAACATGTAGACATTCCGCTCAGAATTAAAACGAAGGCACTATAGAGATGGAATTAGAATTTAAAATCGTTGACTTTTACGGAGAGAAAAACCGGAAAACCCGGAGCTAGAAAAACCTTCGTAACAAGCAATAGGCCCAACAAACAACTCTACTCGCGTGTGATGGGGGGGGACGCCGTGCAAGCCAACAGTGTTGAGAGGCAGCGCACAAGCAGTGTTCACTACCCATAAGCAGGGGCGTCGGAGACGGGGGGGCTAGGGAGCTATAGCCCCCCGCCACCTTTCTACGCTAAACTAGAAATAACATAATAAAAATCAGTAACATTTGTTTTAGAAACAAGTTAGTGAGGAAAAAACTTCAATACATATAAAAACAGTGAGTCTGTTTAAACTCTAGAGCGAGCGAAACTACGGCTGTTTTCTCAGGCTACTATTTTCATGATTTTCATGATGGCTTTGATAACATTTCATTACAAAATAGGACAGCGTAGCCCCCCCCGTTAAAAATAACGCTCCGACGTCCCTGATAAGCCTCTTCTAAGATAGTGGACAAAATGCACTGGGGTCTAGCTTCGGTACAAACACCACCACAAGGCATGATGAATTGTACCGAAACTAGCAAAGGTCCCTTACGTTTTTTTCTGTTTTTGCTTCGTCTCTTCGCTGTACTGGCTATTGTAACGTTCTCTGCTAGCAGGGTAGACCACCAAGCGCTAGAACTAGGCACTTCAATAAAGAGATTTATCTAGAGATATTACTAGCTACTCCTCGGCTCCTATATCATGACGAGAGATCACGCCATTGAAATGCGTCTATGGGGTGTTCTAGCCAATAATCCTTCAGTCACACAACGCGGGGAAAAAAATCCTTTTATAGAATGATTTTATTTGCTTAGTAATTCTAAACTGCCTTATATTCGTCGACCACATATGGCCCTTCCCCCTGTTCTGTGACTCGACCCACTGTAATCTGCAACGTCATCTGTATTCCCCACCATTACCCATAACTCCTCGCGCTCCTTGGACAACAAGACAAATTCAAGATGGCGACACTAGGCGATAAAGATGAAGACAGAGGCAGTTCAAGCTCCAGTGGAAGCCGTTCAAGCTGGTATTTGGTCCAGGTATCGATATCATCTCATTTCTAATACACTATTCTCTCTTCCAGCTTACTCTTTTAAAGTTTAAGCCCAAAACTCTATTTTTTGTTGGGCTATTTTATTTACATTTTGGGTGTCGAATTTAAAAAAAGTATTTTTTTCGTACACGTCTTTAGAATATCGTTATTTCTTTTATTTTTTTCCATTCATCGCCAATTTCAATTTATTATATAATGTGGACTGTAACTATTATCACTATACTGTTGTTTTGATAGGATAATATTGCTATTGAATTTCATCTTGCTGTTTGCGAACCGAAGGAAGCAAATTTTCCAATGTCTCCACTTTTATCACAAGCTCATGTTTATGTTAATATATTGGTAGTGCTTTTAGACGCACTACGTAGAAATATTATGTGGGTTTTCATTAGGAAAGGAAATTTTCTAATATCAATGTGTTCAACTTATCACAGTTGCAGTGTTATCATAATTTGTTTGTATAACATAACCAGTAAATACTTACAGACATACATTGTACTGTAAATATGCTTCCATCATTTTCTCTATAGGATACATCATCAACGGTGATTGATATCGGAGACTCAGATGATTTCCAGTCTGAAGGAAATGGCATAGTATCACTGGAAAGGTAATCATAAAGTCCAAATTAATAATACTCTTGTTTTTTCCACTATTAAATACGGTCATTTCTTCATACTTTCATTTTTCACTTGATATTTCTTTCTTGTTTATTCGTTTTTTCATTTATTTGCCAATAATTTAATTTATGATTGGTTGTAATTGTGTGTGGTTTAGTCCAGCTGAAGGCAGCCCAAAGAAGCAAGGAATTTCAGAAAAGGAGTTTATGGAGAGAATACAGGAAAGGATGGCTTCTGAAGTTAGTGGATATGTAAGTTAGTGCATTGCTTTTGGGAATTAAAATCTAATTGTGTTATAATGTGAACAGTATATTCAGGGTTACCACTGACCTTGAAAATTCAGGGAAATCTACAAAGTTTTCTTGGTTAGGGAATTTGCCTTTCTAAAATTCAACAAAATGAACTCATGCTGCACAGAATTGTGGGGCTGAATTTGGAACAAGATGTGCTGCCAAAATGTGCCACCATCTTGCATCGGATTGTGGGATTGGTTTTATATCTTGTTCTCTTCTGTACCATTAGGTATGGCAAGCAGGAACCAAGTCTGCCAAGAGGGCCTTTGATTTGTATGCCAATATCGATATCTTAAGGCCATATTTTGACGTGGAGCCCGCAGATGTCAGGAATAGGTAAGTTTTATAACCTGCCCTCTCTTATCCAGTCATTTGTAAAGAGAGGTCAGAATCTATTAAAATATCCCAAAATGTTACAGCAGTGATATGGGAAAAGAACATGCCTCATACACTGCCATGCCACGAAAATTACTAAGTCAGATCTTACATCATGCCATACCTGTTGTGAAACCTCTGTAGGTACATTATACAACTAAGTACAGCTCCCTCCTTGTAGAGTGTATTCTGTCTAAGGAGTATATTTGAAGGCTTGATCCATCTTCTTATTTATGTTGTGATCAGAAATCTGGTGCCTATGATCACCATGCATAATTCAAACCTTTCTTAACTGTGTACTGTTTTAATTATCTTCCACAGGCTTGTCTATTCACTTGTACCACAATTTCCCTCAGTAACATCCCCACAGGTAAATAAACTAGGTTACATTGAATTTATACACCAGGGAGATGGAATCATTGCTTATAGGATTTTGTAGGTGGAAAATGATACACCATGGCATGCCATACTACTGTGTACTGTAAATCAGTGCTATAAATTTTTCCCTCACCAACAAAAACTGCTCTCCATACATATTTCAAGTTGACCACACCATCTTGAAAGTTTCTGACACTGTAATTGAAGACCAAACAGGAATAATTGAATATTTATTTAATTGTTTTAGACAGTTGTAGGTGAACTGTATGGACCTTTGATGTTGGTATTCACCCTGATTACTGTGCTGCTGTTTGGTATGAAGACATCAGGACACACTGTGGTAAGTCTACAGTAAAATGAACTGAAAACATACTACAAGTACAAGAACTTGCTGGTGATGGAAGTTAAATACCCTTGGTCCTTTTTATTAAAAAATTAAAGACTTTTGTTAAGGCTCGTTTACACTAGCATTTGTTACATGACTTGAATCACAATTTTATCAAGACAGATTGTGTTCAAGTCATGTGACACAATTGATAGTGTGAATGAGCCTTTGGAGTAGATGAAGAATGCAGCAGTGATCAAGTTTCAAGTTTACAAAGTACATATGATCCCATTTTTTCAAAGCCTGCTGATTACAGCTTGCCTATAGGCTTGCTAACTTAATCCAGGATTACTGCTAATCAGGCTTTAAACACCTCAACCACTGAAACTAACAGTAATTTTGAACTTGTTGTGTTTACAGCAAGAAGGAACTTTAATGGGCACAGCTTTTGGGCTGTGTTTTGGGTACTGGCTTGGTGGATCTGCTTTCTGCTATTGTGTGGCCTATTTTTGTAACACGCATTTGACCTTTCTTCAAATTCTTTCTTTAACTGTAAGTATAAAAGGAAATGATGTGTTGTTGCAGTTGCATCTTCCCCATCACCATCATTATACATGTAAATATCATTGTCACCACCACCATCAGCAAGAGCAGCATCACGATCATCACCATTCTCTTCATCATCAGAAGCAACATCACTAGTATCACCAGCATTATCATTGCCATCATCAACCTCATCATCATTAGCTATCATCTTCACCATCATCATGCCCATCATCATGATTATCACCACAACCACCATCACCAAAATCAGCAGTAGCATCACCATTACCATAGTATTACCATCATCATCATCATCATCATCATCACCAGTTCATCATCATCATCATCATCACCAAAATCAGCAGTAGCATCACCATTACCACTAGTATCACCATCATCACCATCAGCATCAAGATGGTCAGCAGCAGCAGCAGCAGAAAGAGGAGCATCATTACCTGCATCAGCATCAACATCAGCAGCAGCAGCACCATCATCAGCATTAGCATCATCACTATCAATAGCATCATCACCATCACTATCATCATCTTTACCATCATTTATTACACATCCTTATTAATTTCACTATTGATAATAATGATCACAGTATGTATTATAATATTGTTTTTATTCCATAGGGATATGCTCTGTTCGGTAGTGTGTTATGTCTGTTCTTCACAACTGTTGGATATCACCATTCACATTCTTTCTTTTATGCTCTCTGGATGATCTTTGGAGGACTCTCTGCCCTGAAGCTGGTAAGTATGGTTATGAAACCACTGAACAAAGATACAAGATGATCTTTCAATATCTAATAGTGCTATGCATTGGTTCTAAAAATAGCTCACATAACAGATGCATGACTCAGACAAACTGTAATTCATACTGAAAAGAACACTGAGAAACACATTGTATCATAATAGCTCACGTAATAGATGCATGACTCAGACAACTGTAATTCATACTGAAAAGAACACTGAGAAACACATTGTATCATAATAGCTCACGTAATAGATGCATGACTCAGACAAACTGTAATTCATACTGAAAAGAACACGGAGAAACATACATTTTATTGGACTTTAAGGAGATAAAACAACCTGGATTGTTTGTCTAAGTTGTGATGTCACTGATGTGCAGTGCTATTAAATTTACTGCATTAGCTTGAACAGATTTCAAATTAGTAGAACTACTGAAGTTGTAAGTGTAACCATAACAACGTACTACGAACAAGTTGTGATTGGCAGTGGATGTTTCACATGAAAACAGTGGGAAGCCATTTTGGTGTTACAGCATGTTGCACTGTGCAATAGAAATCAGTACCATACCTTTCACACTTATATAAAAACCATTCTTACTACCTGAAAATAATGAAGATGCTTTGTATTTTCTAGGTTAGTGTGTATGCCAGCCGAACATGGAATCGTCGCCAAGGAATTATCGCTGGTTGTTTGGTCGCTGCATTGCATCTTCTGTTCCTTCTTTACCTTCATTTTGCTTTCCACAGTGTCTATGAAGGTATACACTTGTATTTATAAATATAACATGTGCCTGAACAATGGAAAAATATCACATTGATAATAAAAATCATTTACTTGTGGTTATTGAGTGACATTCATAAATTGTGCATCCTCAAAAAAATCTTGGATTCCCTGTCATGTGTCATGCTTTAGGAGTTTTAGGAACATGAATACCTTTAATGATGTTGGTGCAGGTTTGCTCATCATATTGTTTGTGTTTTGCAGAACCAGAAGCAGTTCTTTCACGTTACACACGTGAGGTCTTCATGCCCACAATTGACTATAATATTGCAGCGACACAACAAGTAATCACACAAAGACTGGCCAAAATAAACGTCGCTAGGGATGTATTCACCAGGGCAGCTAGAGTAGCAAGAAGTATTAATAACAGTAAGTCTGAAATGTTCATTTATTAAGGGTTTTCATTTACAAGGGGAGTGAAGCCCATCCTCCTCTTCCAGAGATTTCTGTTGCAATGGTTAATAAGATGTTTATTATGGCAAGGCGAACAAAAAATAAGATTGGTGGTCCATACTGTAAGTTATGGACTTCAAATTGGCCAATGAGAGCGTGCGAAATTACCTTCTCACATAATGATTTATATTACATTACTATTCCACTGATTTATTTGGGTTATTTTATTTACAGCTGTTATTGCCAGTCCAGTCTTCGCCATGTAAATGAAGCTTCCCATCCTAACTTGGATTACAAGGCATACCACACTCATAAAGTATTGGGAAAATAGACAATGACCAGGAGAGGGTTCGACTACTCATGGCAATTTTGTATTTTATTCTCATAACTGAAACTGCACAAAGTAGATGAGTCTTCGGTGAAGAACTACAGAGCTATGTGTCAGTTTCTGGTGGGCTTGTAAAGGAGAAAGACTTAGTAACTTATAGAAAATGAAAATATTTTATAATCACGTGGTACGAATCTAAGTCACGTGATATATTAATGATAAATACAATAGGAGAATTCATTGGAGAACGAGGGAATTCCTCGTTGAATTTCACGAGAAAAACGATATCGCACGAGCCGCGAAGTCGTGAAATTCAACGTGGAATTCCCGAGTCAGGAAATGAATTTTTCTTGAATCTCATAGCGTCTATAACAATAACATCATAAGATTCGTGACTCGTGCGATATCGTTTTTCTCGCGAAATTCAACGAGGAATTCCCTCGTCCTCCAATGAATTCTCCTTGAATCTCATAGCATCTACAGTAACAATATCATAAAATTCTATATGATAACGGTCAGTGGGATAAGCCGTAGAATTTCCATAGCTAAAAAGAGATAAATTGATTTCGATTAACACCATTTAAAGCGAAGGGGATTTCCATAGTAGACAGTTTATTTATGTGGGCGTTGCATTAGCCCTTACCTAGAATAGGATTTGGGAATCTGAATTTATGAATCTGAATTGCTCTATTCTGTGCCTATTTCGTTGTATTCTGTTTTAGCCTCAAGAAAGACTTTTCAATAGGACGTTTGCATTGTTGCATCGTTGGACTACCACTACCAGAATGCTTTGAGTGGCTTCTATTGTCAGGCAAATTTTACCAATTGTCTCTTTATTCCCAGGAGAGGAGAAAAATCTGAATAACAAAGCATTATGACAAAGCATTCTGGTACTGGTAGTAAAATGACGCAATCATAAATACGTCCTATTAAACACCTGGGTCAATTTCCATTCTCGTACTCATTACCTGCCGGCGTTTAGGTCCTGACCAATAAACAAAGGGCTTTAGGCAATCAAACTGCCGCTGTATTCTGATTGGCTAACATAATAATCAAATGTCGGAACGACGGGACGACGAAAACATGGTTCCGGTTCCGGTTCTTTGATTCGCCCAGAGCCAGCCAATAGTTTATTGGCGGAGACCAAAAGTACCGCCTGCTTTGAGAACGTGAACACATCTGTTTTTACAAATAATTACGATGGTTTAACAGTAATAATAAATTCATATAAAACATTTTAAAGGAGAAATTTAAATGCAATTTGAACTTGGGTACTCTGTGTTATGACTTGAACTCTTCGTACAAATGGATCGCAGGCTCTATGAAATGGCAAGTGCGCGCGCATATTGAAGATCCATGCACAAATTCAAATTTAAAGAAATTCTATGAATTCTGTAATAATTTTCAACATTCCTATAAATTTCTAATCCCGCAAATATATCGTTACCATTCCTCCTTTTCTTGCGCTTTTTGTTTCTCGTTTCGTTTCATTTCGATCAGAGATCTTCATTGACGTCACGCAATTATTTATTACGTCACCATAGAATTTATTACGTCAGTTAACGAACAAATCTCAACCAGAGTACCCGCTTGGTACGTACTCCAAGCTGCAAAATGCTCTTGCTGATTCTATCAGTTCTTTTTGCTTCAGGCTTCACAGGGCTGATGGTAGCTAAATTTTATTATCCTGACTATGATTTGTTAAGGTTTGATAGGATTTCATTCTTCAGAAATGGTAAGTGGAGTCAGAAATATTTCAGTACCGAGCCAACAGTTACAGAAAAGCAAAATCCAAGTTTATGCCACGTCCACACTTTTCTAAAGTTGATAAAGTTGAAAACGGCGTTTTTTGTTTCTAAAAAGCTCTGTCTATACTAAAGAATAAAACAATTATCTTTGCCGCATGTGAAGATACGACGTACATGGCTGGTGCCGCGGTTAATACTTATTAATAACATTAATAATGTGCGTTTGCAAAAAGATTAGTTTTCAATGGCCGTACGCGTTGTAGTTTACAGGGAAGATCAAAACAAAGAAAATATGATGGGTTAAAAACATTTTTCCTCCTTATTATACTTTTATTTAATTTGGATCAATTCTGTTTGATAAAGCAAATCTAATAACAGAAGTCAAGAATCATTCAACAAGAACAGCTAATGCGACAACAGGTAAACAGATTCTTATTCTCTCTTTTTTCTTTTTTCTTTGTTTTTTTCTTTTCGTAATTCTAGTTTTTCATCTCAGTGGAAATAAACTTTGTTTTGTTTAAGGTATCGCATTCAAACAAGTTTCGAAGAAGATAGATGAGTTGAAATTCAATGCCAAGGAATTTACTACGAAGAAGCCATGGCGCAAGCCATTGCTATTTGATTTCTTACAGTCAAATAAACAAGGTAATTTAACAGTCTATATATAATGTAGTGGTAGTGTGTATTTAGATCAAACTAATGACTAAAGACTCAGGCGCGAAAAGGAAGTGACTGCTATGAAAAGCAAAGTAGCTCTCAGCTATTCTAACAAAGTCTGGCTCCCTGGTTCTGTCCTTCAAATGAACATAGCTTATTTTTGAAAGTATTCTAATTCCTTGAAACGTCCTATAGGCATGGCTAGTAAGAGTATTACTGAACGTATTGGATCTGGTTAAAACACAGGTACCAAGATATGTAGCATATTTCCTCGTCCTCGTGTGCACGTGATTGTGGAAAATGTCAACAAATCACAGCCGGTCAAAAAGTGTACTTCCCTCTCAGTGGAGGTGATCACTCCTTCAAGTTCTCCTGTCCTCGTGATCTTACCATGTGTCTTGCTCTTTGTCATTGCGCTCTATCTTATTAAACTGTAAGTACGAAATTTTTCTTGGATTCTAGCTATTAGATAGGGGGAAAAAATGTTTCATAATCATCATCATCATCATCATTGTTAATCATAATTATTTATTCGCATATGTTGTAGTGCGATTGATCGATTTGTTGGGAGAAGAACAAAATCAAAGAGCCTTAAAAGAAATGGTAGAGTAGCGCCATCTTTACTGAAGATTAAAGAAACCCCCATTATGGCGAAGACGCCAGAAGAGGCAAGAGCCGTTGCTTTGTTGCAAAAAGAGATGGAAAATGTGCCTGCTAAAGCAACGGAGTTGAAAGATCTGGTGGTGAGTGTTATCAACCTTGGATCACACAACAAACTTTAGTCATGACAGCATGGGATTTTTGTCAGGACTTGTGAGAAACCGAATATTCAGTTAGGCGCATCGATTTCGAACCAAAGGCTCGGACACACGATGTGACGTTGCCTGCAACGTTGCTTGCAACAAGATAATCTAACCGTGTGTCCACCCGTGCTACTATTGCGCGCAACGTTGTCGGCAACGTCGCAGAAGTAGAAACGCGCGAGTTCTATTTATACACACGATTTCTTCGTTACCAGGAACATCACAGGGTTATTGTCGCATCATGTGACCGCACCTAACGTATCTTTTCCATCTAAACTTTCCCACGGAATGTACTCTGCCCAAAAATAATGTGCTATCTGTACATCGCAAATCTGTTTGGATGTTTTCAGGCTTTGGTGCAAAAGCATGTCCCATTTCATCATCGATACACAAACAAAGTCGTCCTTGGAGAGGGTGCATTTGGAAGAGTATACAAAGCACTGGATTGGACGAGTAACAAGATGGTGGCAGTCAAGGA
>JAAAQI020123694.1:1506-41726 GCA_011800005.2 Stichodactyla mertensii
AGATTGCAAATTGGAATTTAGAAGTGAATTTTTATGGAGGGAGGAAAACTGGAGAATCCAGAGAAAAACCCTTGAAGTGCAGGAGAGAACCAACAAACAACTCTACTTACATGTGATGTGCAGTCCACACATCAAACCCACACCCATCGAGGTGAGAGGTGACTCCCAGGGGGGACTCCCATACGTAAGTCAGTGCAGGTGCTCATCGGAAATTTTGAAAATGACCCCAAAAGGCTGCCCTAAGAGGTACCAAAGTACCAATATTAACCCTTAAAGGTATGACGAGCAACCTTGCCCTTACACTGGGAGTCTCCCCACCAGGGAGGTGACCCATTAGTAGCACATAAGCAGTACGTACAATCTGTGCTTCCTAAGTGATAGATGCCTTCTCTAGAACAAAACTCAGAATTGCTAACTATTAACGTTGACTGATCCCCTATATCTTGACAACGCACAGGTGTGTCTGGTTCTAGCAAGTCTGTTTGCTGTCATCGTGTACAGGATCATAGCAAGAGAGGACCTGTTTAAGTCTAGAGGTACTCTTGGTCCCACTATAGCTAGCATAACATCAACTTTCCTTAATACTTGTTCCATTATGATCATGGGCAAGGTGAGTCAGAACTAACGATTATGATTATCTGTCACAAATCCTGTATTCTGATTGGCTACGCTACTACAGGTCTATTTGTGATAGCCCACTAGTAGCGAAAAGCAAATCAAAACAATGGCGTTTGTTCGTGTTTTACCTAGGTTTTCACCAAACTTTCGAGGTTTTGTTTATTTTTTACCACTGTCCGGATCTCTCGCCCTCGCGGCGCCCTCATGGGCAACGAGTCAAATAGTTCATTCGGCTGCAACTCATGAGTTATTGGCTTTTAGTATCCACCAAACTATGGTCTATTACAAATCCTCCATTCCTATTGGCTACTCTACTAGGGGGCTATTCGTGATAGCCAATGGTTGAGAAAAGCGCCGGTTTTAAAAACAAAAAGAATGTTTCTTACTGTAATTAAGTAGCCCATTCGGGCTCCAGGTAGAAGCAAGTATGCCTTAGTTGATAAGTAAGCTGTCAGCAAAGTCATCTTACACACTTGTTTCCTTATAGCTTCAAAACACCTTTAAAGCGGGGCACTGATGTGGAAGAAGGGTAAAGGGCGAACGGTAGACCCCTTGGAGGTTTCAAATTTACCATAGAACTAAGCTTTCCTTGCGACTAACATCATATCTGACATCAGAGTTAGTAGCTCTGCTGACATGCATAGAGCGAATTTCGGATTTGAGTGGGAAATTTGAGTGGTTGCTAGTGTCATTCATATCTTTTTTCTGCCTCTCAACAGGTATACCAGTTACTCGCAGTACGGCTCACAGATTGGGGTAGGTATTCGTATTCTTTGCTAACAGTAATCTGATGAAACTTGAATGGTCATTTTAACGGGCTCGTCTGGTTGCTTTCCAGAGAATCACCGAACACAGACAAGCTATGAAGATGCGCTGATCATCAAACTATTCGGTTTCCAGTTTGTCAATTCCTATACCTCGTTATTCTATATCGCTTTCTTCAGAAGGGTAAATATACTGCCTTCATCACATGTGTTGCATATGTTTTCTAAGTAGATTTTCTGTGGGTGTGAAAAACGCGGCCATTGAGCGGACGTTCACGATACAGAATTGCCAGTCACAGCGTATTAGTGTACTGGTCATCTCTTCGCAGTACCAAGACTGCTCATTCTCATTCAATTGTCAAAACTGCCTCGTATGATTGGAAAGAAATGGTTACGTGGCTCGAAGTGTTCTGAATTTAAGCCGCTGAATTTCCTTCAAGATTTTGTGATAGAACATGAAATTGCATCTGACCATATTTCTCATTCTTTCGGTATCTATTGTTACTCATCTGTTGTGATGTTTGAGCAGAGTGGTGGAAAGTGAAGGTCTAGTCGTTGATTCCTGTTTCCTAATTTCTTAACATGCATGTGTATTCGTTGACAGGACACAGCATCTGAAGGCATTCTTGGCTTTGGACCCAACTATAATGATGCCTGTGGTTCAAACAATGACTGTATGACGCTCTTGTCTCTTCAAGTGGCCATGCTGATGATGATGAAACCACTGCCCAAGGTTTTTTCGGACATCGCTCTACCGTGAGTGATTAGAATGTTGGCTGGCATGTTTGGAGCCCAATATTATACTACACTGAAAAACAATCACTATCCGATCGCTACTACCACCACCACTATAATCATCATCATCATCATCATCATGCACCTTCATCGCCGCGAACACCATCACCACCACCACCACCGCCGCCGCCGCCGCCGCCGCCGCCGCCGCCGCCACCGCCGCCACCACTACCATCGCCAACATCATCACCACCACCACCATCATTCACCTTCATCACCACCATCAAAATCATCACCAGCTACATCACCACTACCATAATCAGTTCCATCATAATCACCATCACTATCACCATCATCACCACCACACCCACCACCACCACCACCCACTATCATACTCGTCATCTTCACTTTCATCTTTTTGTTCTTCTTCTTCTTTCTCCTTCGCGGGTGGATTTTTCATCTTATCCACGTTGTGTTTGCCATTACAGTTTCCTCAAGCGTATCTGGCGTGCAGGCTGCTGCAACAACAAAGTAGACGAAGCTGACGAGATCAATCACGAGATGGAAGACTTCCTGACTTACGAATTACAAAAAGAACCATTAGGGAACTTCACTCTGTCTGAATACACAGAAAAAGGTATAATAGAATACCAAGCATGAATAGAAGACTCGGGTGTATGTGTTATGGAGGGGGAGGGAAGTGGGAGGTGCTGTTTGGTTCACGGGGGGGTACTCTGATAGCAGCCAAACTGTCGAAAGCATACTAACCTGCATTAATTCTTTATTTCTTTGCAGTTCTTCAGTATGGTTTTCTTATGGTAAGTATAGTGTTTTACTAAGATGATCTTTTGCGCGGACTCTTGATGTTTTTAACAGCCATACCGGCGGCAAAGCGATCCAGTCAGCCTGTAGGCCTCACGGTGCCTTTAGAATAGTACATTACTAACTTACGACTCTTGTTGAACCATCGGGAAAACATTCTCTAATCTTTTACGAATAATCCTAAAATGTCCTTTAAATGTTCCTTATACTACAGGTTAAAGCCTAGGAAGACATACGTTCTTAAACAAGAAACCCCCTTTAGATCAGTATTCGTATGCTTCAGTAGACATGAACTGTTTTCGTTTGTTAGCTATTCGCAGCAGCTTTCCCACTCGCACCTTTGATAGCGTTATTGACCAACCTGATTGACATGAAAGTGGACGCCAGAAGACTACTGTGGGTTAACAGAAGACCCATTGCCTACCGGGCTCAAGACATTGGTAAGGATACGTTTTTATTATCCTAGGGAATCCTCTCAGGTCCGGATGAGACAATACGAACCCGGGTTATGGGGCGCTCACTTCGGCTAACCAAAAAAAGTTATTTTGCGCTTTTATTTGAAAAAATAAACACGCTATTTCTAGGCCGGGAGGTATGGAGAAAAACTCAGCCTCCGGCCTTGGTTCCGTATATTTAAGACCTCGACTAAGTTTTTCTCTATATGGACCAACAACAGCCAGTAAATAACATATATGTACTTACATACGTGTATACAGCGCGTACACAGTAAGGTATGATATACAGTAACATCGAAAAGGCTTCCCACTGTTCCTGTGCGAATCAACCAATCACAACGCGTAGCTACGGTCACGGTACGACTAGGTACCGTTACAAATGTCACGTTTCCCACACATACGATATCCACATTTTTCATGGTGCAGGTATGTGGTACGGGATCCTGGAATTCCTCAACATAGTAGGAGTAGTAACCAATGGATTCCTGGTCACCTTCACCTCTGACTACGGCAAGCACTGGGAGGGGTATACTGCTACCGCTACCTTTAATCAGACTCTGGTTGATACAGCAACCAATCAGACTATTGTACAGCTTACTATCAAACAACAGCCAACGTTCAGTCGACTGTGGCTGCTCATAGGGTTCGAGGTACGTATAACATATTATATATTAAGCATTTAGAAGTCATTTTGATTCCCAGACCAGAAGAATCAAGCCCCATTCTGGTAAACTCGTTCTGAAACGCGGCTACTAGAATAAAATCCCTATGTCACAACTGCTATTACATTACTTGTTGTCTCGTGCGTAACCTAAAGAAAGATAATAGTCAAGAGAATGACAGCAAGCGTTGCCTTGGTAGAGAACATGTGCATACCCAGCAAGATGACGTCATAAAAGAAATGAACACAGTCCACGATTCATTTTTATGAAGTTCTTTGTTTATATTTCGCTACACGTTGTCTGAGAGTGTTATCTCAAGTTCTTGTGTGTTGATATTTTTTTGGTTCATATCCACAGCATATCGTGTTTGCAATCAAGTTCCTAATCGCTTGGCTTATCCCTGATGTCCCGTCCGATGTTCGCGTGGCCCAGCGAAGGGTAAGTCTTAGCAAAAATAGTATATTGGTTCCACTTTTAGTAACAACTTATTTACCTGGTACCAGATGGCCGCGGTGGACTGGGAAGGAAGGAGGAGAAGGGTTTCGCAGGGGCGGCAGAGCAATTCCGAAAGTGGGGGGGTGGCGGGTGGGGGGGTGGCTAGCTTAGTAAATCCTTACTGCTGATAGTAGAACATGTATGTCATTCTCGTAAAAGGTGGGGCTGTCTCCGCCGTTCCTGTTTCTGGCCACACGAGTCGCAGGCCTCACTTTAGCGAGTTCGGAATCTGTACTCACAATTTCATTGTACAACAGTATTAGCTACTGAATTCCCCCTAACCTGGCTTTGAAATGCCATTGCCCATAACTCATTTCTTCATCAGTAGATTTTCATTGAAGCAGATCTACTTACTGCCCTGTAAAATCTAATTGAAATATTTTCATAATAATTCTAGGAGAAACATCATCTGGCCGACATTCTGGCCAAAGCAGGCATGCGCAAAGGACCTGGCAAAAAATTAACCGAGTCATCCGTTAGAAGACCGTTAAGGACATCTCAATCTAGTCCAGCAATATCAACCAACACTCAACAGAACAAGCAGTTATCACAGGAGAGTTGGGCAAGTAGATCATTGGACAAGAAACGTCTGAACGATACTTCTCCTCAGACGCAGCGAAGTCAAAACAATCACGTGATGCAACGAACTCGTTTGGATCCACTTCCGGTTAACTATGTACCAAAGTTTAACAGAAATCAAAGAGATTCTGATGATAAGGTTGTCTAGAAGAAGAATAACTATAACTATTATATAACAAGGTAATTTCACGCGCTCTAATTGGCCATTTTGAGGTCTATAAGTTACGGTACGGCCCTCCTGCTTGGTTAATAAGAAAGAGATATTGGAATCTTGGCTTAAGACAGCTCCAAAACTCCTCGAAGTCTAAAATGGTGTATAACAGCGTCCCTTTACTTATGATCAAATGAATTTAATTTTAATCAAAGTTTTGCGTGTTTCCATTGTATTATATTGAGGATTGCAGCCTGCAAGGGTAAAGTGATAAGAATTGTACCGTTCATTTTTGAAGGACTGACTGAATGAGCTGTCTAACAATATTCAATCAAAAAAGCGATATAATAAACAAAAATATTTATAATTCGAAAATTTATTCTTCTTTCTTGGTCTAAGAAGTCCTTATATACTTCAAAATACAAATTTTCCTTATATACTAGAATTGTATACTTGGGCTTCCTGTGGTAACTCCAAAGGAAGACCAATTTTAAATTAATAGTACGACATGGAAAATTTATAGGAAAAGAATTTCTAATAAAATAGTGAACAATGAATAAATTCTTTTAGATATTGTTTAATTCTTCGTGAAAAAAAAAGTACAAATCCTGTGTAAATAAAGTTTTAGTTCATATATTTATACTGTATTATGACTATTTTTATGAGCTAAGAAAGGTAAAAACTCTCTGCCCTTGAATCCTCGAATGTTTAAAAGCTTACACCCTGGTATGATAGTAATTCTATGCATGACAGCCAAGCTTGCCAGCAAACACCTCATTTCATAACCAGTCGGCAATTTTACAAAAGCTATGTGTTAAGCATTAACATAAGCTCAGGCTCACTGAACAGTACCAATATCCAGTCTCAGTCCTTCATAGCACCCTCCCAAAGAATCTCTCTCCAAAGTTTTGTGACCATTTCTAATTAGCTTCTACCTGGGTCTGACTTTTCTACCCTCCATCCAACCAAATAAGTAACCCAAGTCTGTCCATGCTATTCACCACTGCTAAATGTTCACCATATATCAACAACAAATATTCTATTCTTCATTTATCTTAAAACCCAACAAGTCTACCTAAACGTTTCATATGTAAAAATAATTATTTTCTCTACGTCTATCAAAACTAAGTCACTTGACCAATAAATATTTTTTGATATTAAACAAAACTTCAAGACAGATAGTATATATTAGCATCATATAAAGCTAGATAAATAATTCATATCAAAATTTCTTAAATTATTTATATTCCTCAGTCCCACCGTGATCAAACGGATGACCTCATAAGGTCATCAGAACGAGGCTGTCCAATAGAATACTGTTTGAGTATCTCAGGCGAGTGCTTACACGCTGTTTCAATGGGTAATACAATAATTTTATCCTTGTCAAGTTCAAAATGAAGATAATCATCCCGACTAAGTAGGGTAGGGTCTTCCTCGAGTCCCGTGTTCGCTTCGCGTCGATTTGAAAAGCTAAACCGGAATCCCCCTGACGTGCGTTTATCTGGTCCATAAAGAGGTGAGGCAGATACGACATTCAAGACACGTGATCTTTCAGTAATCAAAGTCTGCGGTAGACAGGTAGGACTCGTCGTGTCAGATCCCAGTAGTTCTTCGCGGGTGTTTTTGGAATTTCGACAGTGTTCATCACTATATGACCCCTTTTCGCGTTCATGGAGGGCATCAGAGGTCTCGTTACCCAGAGACCCAAAATCATCGATACAAGAAGAAGCAGTGCTATCAGTGGATTCTTGGGATCGTATGCTATTGTCCTGGGCGTCCGTGGTGTTCTGGATTATTGGTTGTGTTATTTGGTCTAGTACTGAGGCTAAGTGTTTTAGGTTCAGTATCGCGATGCCGTTTACCTTGTATAGTTGAAGGTTCGACAGGTTTTCGTAACCAGTTGTTAACGTGGATGCAAGTACCTGGATGGAAGGAAGAAAGATCGAATCACATAATGTAACATGCATCTCTGCGCCTCCAAAATCTGTTGCACAAAGAATTCTTGTAAGGGCAGGACAGGGTGGTGTGTGCATTTTCAGTGTTACTATACGAAGCGCAGGCTAATTGCCAGTTAACTAGCTCACACCATAGTCGAAGTAGTTTTCGTATAACTGTCACGGCAAGCCGCACAGCCACGGTAATGAATTAGTGACGTTCGTTGAGCCAATCAGAACGCGCGAGGTCACTGCTCACCCAATGAAAATGCTTTGACACGGCATCATCACGGTCACGGCACGACACAGCACGTCCATGTGTTTGTCACAGTCATGCTAAATCGATATACTGCGCGCTCTAATTGGCGAACTGGACCAGGAACTCTTGTCAAGAATCTTTTGTCAAGTTGGGGGTAGTCTTGGCAGACAAATTGGAATAATTACTGGCGGTAAATGCATTTAGGCTTTGGACTCGACTCTTGGCAATCATCATTCGGTGTCGTATCAAAATTGACCTTTTTAGCTTGGGCGTAATGTTTTCCCACGTGTTATCACCTTAGGCATTGTTTCTTTGTTTCTTGGTAACACGTGACAAGACACAGTAATATAGATAAACCGTAAACAAAGGATCTTATTCCCAAGAGAATGACACGCGGTCTGAAAGGGGAAAACATTGCGAACAAGCTAAAAAGGGTCTAATATCGCGTCATAACACAGATTACTAACCTGGCTCAGAATAACAACTTCTTGGTCAGGTTGTTCTAAAATACCATACAACACACGATCGCAAAGTCTTATGGGTGCTTTTCGTGCCCAGTCCTTTCCGTACTGATGCTGCATGTAAGGCTGGGAAAGAGCTACAAACACCAGCCCAGCAAATACCAGGTAGCTATACGAAAGACACGAAGGGAGATTAATCAACAGTTTAGCTGTTGTTCAGTCAGGACCGACCATCATACGTTGTATGTCTAACGAAGGGTAGCCCGAGCTATGTTTGGGCTACCTGTGGTCTAACATACCCAAAGAGGAAAAATGGAGGGGGAGGGGAGGGGAGGGACAAAAGTTAAATAGACTATACTAAAGAGTAAGGCTGTGTATAGCTGTTTCAAAAAAAGGTTGACGGGACGAACGGCAAATGGCGATCGGTGACTGGCGATTGCACGACCAACAGGAACTGTGATGCAATAAGAATTTATTCATATTCATTTTTTAAATACCTAAACAATGCCTGTACCATTCAGCGAAGATCTTCAGCAGGCATTGTTTAGGTATTTAGAAATGAATATGAAGAAATTCTTATTGCTCTTCGGTCGTACAATCGCCAATCACCGATCGCCCCGTAAATAGATGTATGCACGAACAGGTTTTCTTCAACAAAATATTTTATGGATCGTTTTATGCTCGTGCAAACGACAAAATTTTACAAGATTTTCCTTGACAAGTAAAGATCTCCTAGCTCAGGAACTGGCGTGCCACCTTTGCAAGGAAAACTTATTTTTGTAGATACGACTTAAAGAATCAAGTGAACGTCTTGGAGGTGAGTGAGCAGAAAACAAAATTGGCAAAACCAAGATATGATGGATAATTCCACGTGTGTTGGACTTACCTGGGCCTTTTATCGTAGAGTTGTGTAGGCACCAGTGTTGTAACTATGTCTAACCGAACATCAACTTTGATTTCTTTTCCTTGTCTTAAGATTGAAAGCTCGCAATTGTCATTCACGAATTTCTTGGACAGAATATAATCGAAGAGGATTCTTTCGTTTCCTCGAAAATGGACCTAAATGGATAACAAACATGGATATAAACAATGAATTAATGAAATATTCGTGCACCTTGGAACTGAAAAAATACCTACTCCCCCTTCCCTCCCTCCCTGTCTAAAAACTAAATAATAATAATAATAATAATAATAATAATAATAATAATAATAATAATAATAATAATAATAATAATAATAATAATAATGTTGGCCAATCTTATCCTTACATTATCAAACTGTCTGAAAGTATTGATCTTCTAACAAAATACCCTTACGATACTTCAATTATTGCGCGTCAGTGTTCTGTCCACATAACGGAATCTATTTCCTTCCCGGTTTCGTCTTTTGAAAGCGGGAAACGCGTATCTCACAATATCTCAACCACTGTGCTAAGCTGAGTTGACTGTGCCAGATCAAAATACCACTGAGCTCTCCCGCGTCTTTTGGATGAAATGTGATGACCGCGTCACTCGTCAAAACATTTCTTAAAGTTTGGAATTCTTAAATTTAATGAACCTACGATGGATTCTAATGGTACGATGTCCTTTTATTTTCTGCGATTTGCGTCATCAAATTCCTCAAAATTGCTGTCGATCCACGAAACGAAACCTAAGAAAACGAAGTGATAGAAACCCCTGGAGGGATATACACCTATTTCAAAAATCGTTGTCATAGCCGAAGAAACAGTTTTGCAGTACTGGTATTTTCCCAAATATTCTATTTAACACCTGAACTACCACTGCAGCTTGCCAGAAATATATGATCACAAACGCATGCAATTAAAATATGCTCTAGATAAATTCATTTTGAAAAAAAATACCGAAATAGTTTGCAGTCTTGGAGTGGTGACTGTTGCCTTCAGCAACGACAACGATTTTTGAAATAGGTGTATATAGAAGTGTGCGCCGTACGTGAGGTAACTAACTATGGTATGTACCCTTACTCAGCACGGCTCTTATTCAGCATGGGAAGTGAGCCAATAAGAAGGCGAAAATCTTAACAGTTGTGGTAAAAAAAAAAGAATTATCTATAGTTGTTAAAACTGGCGTATCTTACCGTTCCATCATCAGCTACAGATTCTCCATCTATGGCCAATAGTACATCTCCTCTAATAAGCTTCCCACTACAGCTAAACAGGTTTAATACCTTGGTCACCAACACTCCTGTCTGATCCACAGTCATCTTGAAGTAGGAGCGCATATGCTCGCTATCTATTGGCTGCCATTTTATACCCAGCCTACAGAAGCCGTAGTAGGTCTTGTTTCTTTCTATGTCTTCTAGGAAATGATCTATGACAGTCACCTAAAAAAGAAGCCATTCTTTAGGTTAATAGAAGGGTTTCGTTGGGTGGGGAACGATAGAGCATTTTTCGTATGACTGTGAAAAGCTCGCGACACGAACACGATCGTGACACGGTCAAGGTACGCCAAGGCACGTCAAAATTCTAGAAAACATCACGGGCGCAGCAAGGCACGCTTACGAGTCGTTTTGCTCCTTCGTGCGTACTAAAGATTTCATGTAGTATGAAAGATAATATAGAAAGAGAAAATACACATGAAACTCACAAGATATTCGGTATAATTTACGACTTCCAATTACAGAGATAGGAAAAGAGGATAAGGTTACTAAGAAAGCACTTACAGGGATTATATAGCCTATGTTCTCTGCATTGTCCAGGGTTTCAAATGCAATTCCAATCAGTTTATCATCCTGTAATGCTGGACCACCACTGTTACCGCTATTAATCGCTGCATCAATCTGCATAGAAATGTTGAATTATTAACCAATCAATGCAATAAAACACATATGAATAGTAGAACGTCCATGCAAATGAAACAATCAACATATGAAAACATTGGACAGTATGCTGGCAGAATACTTGCTTGTATGAAATCTCCATGGATGCGACATGCTATTCAAAAAACAGGCAATAATTTTGGCTAATGTTGGGACTTGTTGGCTCAAGACGAGCCCCAACAACACCTGACAGACCAACAATAGACCAACATTGTTGGGCAGCTCTTCATGACATTGTGCTCAGTCTGTGCTTTGCGTACCCCAGTCAAAGATTCTCCCATAAAGGCCTCCCACACAGTTAATAAACAATAAAATATACCTGAATAGCTAATAGTTCCACAGCAGAATGGGCATATCTCTGCATCTCTACACGGGATACCACACCCCTTGTAACACTAATGTTATCACCACCAGTTGGGAAACCAACACATACAACATCATCTTCGAGATCTGGAATCTTGCCAAAGGGTAATGGATAAAGATCTTCCCAGAACTTGTCATCTTCAACACCAAGCTATCAAAAAATGAAGGAAAAGTCTTCAGGTAAAGAATAAACACAAAAATGACTGGGGTTTAATGGATTCTTAGCACATGCCAATAGAGCTATAAAGCTATCATCTACAATATAGGAGTTTCACAGAAAGTATCAGGAACAACAGCAATATTGTTTTTACTCTTAATTGTTTTTGGCTGCTGTGAATTCCTAATTCTATATAAAAACTCCCATGTCTTCAAACATCTTTCTCAGTCTCCTAATCGTAAAAATCAATATATACCGGCTTGCTTTATTAATAGATTCCACTAAAACCTCTTTTGAATTGAAATTTAAAGAGGTGTTTCATATCAAACAGATCAATCCAGAATTGAACTAGCAAGTCCAACACATTTCTCACTTTATAATTATCCTTATCTCTTTATTATCCCCGACCTATTGTCGGTTCACTTACATTATTGTTCTTATTTGTAATTAATTTATTCATAAGTGTATATAGCTTACTATCTTGTAAAAATAGTCATTCCATATTAAACTGAAGATGGCATAAGATATGCCAAAACATGTCTTTAAAAAGTTGTTTTTTGTTTTTTAAATTTTTACTAATTCTATATAGACTGATGACCCTGTTCAAGACAAAATCATGGAAATAGTATACCCTGTCTATGATCAATATCCCAAAAAACCATACCCTACCGAGTGGAACATCTCCATATAATCCATAGATGAGAGTAGATGTGGGCAATATCTGTTACATTATATATTGAATTCCTGTAAATGATTATTCTTTTCTCCTCTCACTTTCTGAATGGTTAATTAACTTTCCTGCTTCTATTTATACCAACTCTTGCTCTTACTTTACTCTTTTATTCCAATGAAGGGCGAAAGCTCAAAATGTCAGTAAAGTTAAGTATATTTCTCTTTTTTCACTGTGTTACAGATTTCCTTTTATTGGTTATTGATTATAAAATAGTATACGAGGTACATGACATTAAGTACTAGTAACAGCTAGTAATCAAGGGTTTAGGTTACCATGGCAATGTCACACTCATGTCCAACATGTATAACATGGGCATTGTATTTCTTAGCATCACCATGCTTGCGAACCCGTACCTGAAATATACAGTTGAAAAGGGGAAAATAAACCATTGACTCAAAATGAATAATATTTAATAAATAATGACAAAAATTAGAGTAATGTTTCAAAAATATCTTGAAAATGATCAATATGCTAGGTATAAATTAATAGCCCACTTTCAATATATGGTTGAGTGATTACACACAATAAGAACCGAATTGAGGTGCCGGGGAATAACAATGAAATAATCATAAGATTGAGTATGTTATGTTTCTTCAAGCAGCATAACATACTCAAGAAACAAGGATTGAAAAGTAAAACAATCTATCTATAGAAGGTAATGATAAGGATTTTCATGTCATGAAACTAAAATTGCCATGCAGGAAGTAAAAAAAATGAAAGAAGGAAATTAGTAGGTACACTCAAGATCATCTGATTCGCTAATACTCTAAAACTGGGTAAAAATGAAATTCCCTAGTTATAGCAAGGGAAATTACATACATAAATAATGAATTATCTTTGTTCTCCCTTTCTCTACATAAATATTCCTTTTTGGAAATAAAAATGGTGCTAGTGTTACAGCTCAACATGCAAAGGTATGACTGGCAATAATGTATTTGCATATTTCTATGCATAGGTCTTTGCTGCCGAACTAGCTTTTACACACTTTATTTGGTAAAACCAGACAGCTTCTCATCAAAATGTACAAAATTCCACATATAAAAGTATGCAAATACATTAAAAGTGGTCATAGTTTTGTGCATTGTGCTGTAAGTCATATCATATTTGCACACTTACAGATTTTTGATATGCAACTACATGGCCATTGGTCAATATTCTTCTATTTGAAATAATAAATCCAGAGCCAAATACTTGCTGTTGTCTCTTCATCTGCCATGGCATACTGTAGTTAGGAGTAGATAACTGTACAAACAGTTTTACTACTGATTTAAGCACCTAAAAATAGAGAAATCAGAGTTGACAGAACTGCTTGTCAGTATGTAATACTTATGAAAGTGCTTTTACTGTCACAGTGGAACTGTGGTTTGTCATGAAAAGTGTCTCACATCACCACTGCACACAAGTTTCATGTAAGTTATGCAGTTCAATTCCAGCAACTGAACTTTATGAACCCACATGTTCAGATTTGATTGCTCTAGTGCTAATCCACAACTAGTTTCCTTCACAGCCATTATTAATGAGGAGGGGAACTTAAACCAATACTAATAAGGGCTTTGAAGAAGACTTTTCCATGGCATCCTTGCTTCAGGCAAATGTGTTTTTGATAAATATTAGAAATGGATGTATTATCTTCATTTGATTCCCTCTAACATTTTTATTTCTTTTCTTTTCTCTTTTTTTTCCCTTTTTTTTTTTATTTCTCCCTGGGTAATTAAAATACATATTACATAGATACATATAGATTGGTTCGGGAAGATTTGGCTTTCTTTTTTATTGAAATTTATCGGCTAAGACTGGGCTAACATTTTACTATTTTTAGCTCAACTTATCAACATAACAATTCCGTTCCATACCCGTCCTAAAACAACATAAGTACACTAAATATGTTTGCTACGTCTCTTCGCTTTTGTACGGAGTTCAAATGTTACTTTACGATATCGATCAAACCAGGACTTCTGTAACTCCTTCTGGCATAGAAGAATCACACTGACACTTTTCCACTGATAAATATTTTCTTATATCGAGTTATAACAAGAACACCACAAGAGAACACGTTCGAGAGAAGAAAAGACATCAAAAAGTAGCAGAAAAGTTTGCCCAACCTTATCTAAAAACACTCTTTGACACTTCAACTTTCACATAACCTCGCTTTAAAGATATAGGGCCAGTTTAAGGTCGTTTACTTTTCAAAAATAGATGTGCTATATTTTTTTGCCGGTCCAAACCGGCGGCCATTTTATCGGTACGATTTTTTATCCCAACTCCAAAACATCAGGTTTAACTCACCTTTTCGCTTGTTTTTAAATGAGTTACAGACTTCTTAGGTTCCATATTGTCCGGGCCACGTAGAGAGCTAATCTAAAGAGTTTACAAATAACGTTAATAAATAATATTCAATCAAAAAAGAGACTGTTAACTCTGAGAGATTTTTTCGGCTTTTGATAAAAATATAATTACTTCGTTTCCGTTCGAGCGAGCAGACTGGTTGTACCCAGTCTCTCACGTACGGCTATTGCGAGCCTGACGCCCGCGCGCTCACTGAACGATTATAAAAAATTTAGAATCTGTAGAAAGATTAGAAAGAAAGTTTCCCGCTTTTTTTAAAAAACCGAGTCATAAAATTAAGTCATCATTGCTTTGCGCAATATTAGGCAAAGTTCTATGTCATTGATCCAGCATACGCAACGTTTTATAGGCTTTTTAAACTGGGCTGATAAACCCGTGAAGCTCAATCCAACTAAAATCAATTACATCCCCAAATGACTGGGATTAATTAAAAGTTAGCGCCCGAACCATCATCCAGGGTTCGCACTACTAGAAGATTATAAAATTCCAGGTGTTTTCCAGGAGTTTTTCGGGGTATAAATATGAAAATTCCAGGACCCTTTACTCAGTTTGAAATTTCATGTCAGACAATTCAACATTTTTTATTTTTCTAATATTTAACCTAATACTAATAAAATATTCAAGGAGTTTTCCAGAAGTTGGTGTCAAAATTAAAATTTTCCAGGAGTTTTCCAGGGCCCTGAAAGACATTTTCGAAATTCAAGGAGTTTTCCAGGAATTCCAGGCGCAGTGCGAACCCTGACCATCAGACTGAACAAAGACTTCTTCCCCTCGGTGCTTTTGATTTCACAGTGGCAAGCAAACCGCATTCAAATTATTCTTAGGGATCGGTCATTATTTACAGGGAGTGGAGCTGGTGGACATAGAGGGCGCCACATATATTTGTGCAGGGAAAAAGAGAGGAAGGGTTAAGATATGTTTGACTTGTGCAACAACGGTAACAACAACAAAAATACATTGGGGAGGGGGGGGAGGACAATGAAAATTGAGCATTGCATTTGTAATTTGCAGCCACCGCCCTCCTTGTAAATAATGGCTGGTCCCTTAATCAAAGAAAGAAAGAAAGAAAGAAAGAAAGAAAGGGAGGGAGGGAAGAAAAGAAAGAAAGAAAGAAAGAAAGAAAGAAAGGGAGGGAGGGAGGGAGGGAAGGAAGAAAAGAAAGAAAGAAAGAAAGAAAGGGAGGGAGGGAGGGAAGGAAGAAAAGAAAGAAAGAAAGAAAGACGATTTCAATGCAAGAGATACTTGATTGAAAACTGACTTTATTTATTAAAACAATTCCGCGTTACAGCTTCGTTATTAAAGCTCTTTATAAAAGATACATGAACTCCAAGAGCAAAAGCCGTATGAATGACAAAAATGACCTTAGGATTTATTATAAAATCTTCTATTTAAAACATCAGAAAATAATTTACCCAAATATACAACTTTTTATGATATAAACAGGGCTATACTAACGGACGATAAATAATTTATTCATCATCATGAACGATTATGGAAATAATTGGTTTTCGAGGTCAAATTTTACGACCTTCTTTAAATAAATTTATGATCTACAAAACATTATAAAACTCACTACAAATTTTCGAGGTTGAATACAAAAAGATATGGCTTTTTTAGAGCGCATTTTTGGGCGTAACTTCACGGTAATTTTTGGTTCAAAAATCGAGAAAGCTCTTCTAAAGTTTCAAAATTTTTAAGCTTTGTCAAAAGAGTTCCAAACTGCTACAAATCTTTGCAAAAATGTTGGTATTCTTTCTACTAAAAACGATATTTAAAAATATAAAAATATTCTTCTGGGAAGACTTTAAGTTTGAATGAGAATTCTTTTTTTTAAAAAAAATAAGAGTTTTATCTTTAACTCAAAAAAGATGTTAAAACTATCTTAATTCTTCAATAAACTATATCAGATATCCATAAAAAATTTAAATCTAATTTTAAAGGATTTTCTAAAGAAATTTTTTGTTTGTGCCAAGAAAGATGTGGTATATCGTTGCTTGTCAAATTGACCCTGCAGAGACTACAATGAAAGATTATATTTTTTTTCTTCGAACAAAGATACTTTGATATAAAACGATATGATAACTATCAACGAACATCTATCTTCCTTAGTAGTGTTTTCTGTTATAATTCTGATTCATGTTTAAGTTCTTCTAACTGGCTCATCATTTCTTTGATTTCATTCTGTAGTGTTTGATGAAAGTCTGGATCCTCTGGTGTGAGACGATGTTCACCTTCTCTGTCATCTTCTGAAGCGTTCTCTGAATGCAAATAAGTGTTTTCAGGCGAGTCCCCGCATGCTTCCATGCGGCTGTTTCCAAGATAAACTCTCTCTAAATCATCCTCTGAGAAATCAGTCATGCTCCCAAGCTCCGAGTCCCGTACCATGGTAAGAGCGTAAGGTCCTATTACCGGTAGCGTATCCACACTCTCCGGGTATGGTTCTTTGGGTGGTGCCGGGAATCGACCCCCGAATAAGTCCGGGTAGTTGCTGTCTCCGCCTACAGACCTGCAGTAGTCGGCGTCTGTCATGTCTGAGTACTCAGAACCCATGGAATAACGGGATTGGGGCGCTCTTCGTCGAGTGTTCGGCATCGGAGGCACTTCCAGATGTTGGTCGTCAGATTCCGATGGTCTATAGTTGCGGGGTCTCTGCGGTACCTCAGGAATATTGAGATCAGAGCTATGAGAAGACATCATGCTCGTGGATCTTTCTGGGACTTCCGGGCCGTCTGGGTACTGAGAATCGTCTGGAACACCCATGTAACTAGCAGATCGCTCTCTGGTTAGCCCTGCTCGTGGACGCACCAGATCAGAAGGGATATCAGTGTAGTCCCAGTGGTACCTCTCTACATTGCTCTCCGAGTTGTTCAAAGACTTTGCAGCGTCATAGGATCGCTGCGAGTTGTTTCTTCTCCATGTCTCCTCTGATTCATAGCGCGGTGGTTCTCCCTCGGGATAATCTGGAATCCTTGGGGGAGGGGTGGGTGGTGTTGGTGAGTCAAGTTCTGAGCCCACGACAGGAGGTGAAACTTTAAGAACAGAATCTCGTTTTGCTCCTTCTTTGGTCGTGTCCAATTCACGTTTCTTCTTGGCACGTCGACGAAGTAGGATGACAATGATTAGAACAATTAGTAATATTACAGCCAAGACTACGCCAATGACGATAATCGCTTCCATGCTGAGAGGCAATTTCTCAGGAGTGACCGCTGCTAGCACAGTAGTGCAGTAAGGACCTCCATGTGAACTAGAAGAGCAGTTGCAATAGAACGAGCCGACTGTATTGACACAGACTCCATCGTTCTTACAAGGATTACTGAGGCACTCATTAACATCTTCACTGCAGTCCAACCCTGAGTAGCCTTTCTTGCACAGACAGACAGATTCGTCTCCCTTTAGATCACATGAGCCGCCGTTAAGACATGGCATGCGGTTGCAATGGAAACCGAGTTCGCAGCGCTTTCCTGATAAACCATGTGGACAGGAACACTGGAAGTCCTTTCCAAGATTGGTGCAGTTGCCGTTGAAGTAACAGGGGTTGCTCGCGCATGGTCTTTGGTCGAACTCACAATTAACACCGCTGACACCAACTGGACATTCACACTTGTAGTCACCAGACCTCCTAGGCAAGCAGGATCCACCATTCTTACAGGGTGCACTTGCACATGCTCCAATGAACACATGGCACTGATGTCCGGTGAAATCTTTGGTGCAGTCACAGCGATAGCCATCCTTTGTATCTGTACACACACCCTCGTTCTGACACGGGTCGTCTGAGCACGTGATAAACGGTCTGCAGTCTGGGCCCGAGTGTCCTCGAAGACACTCGCATCGTCTTCCAGTGAATGTCTCGATACACGTGCTCGCTTTAGGACATGTGTTTGGAACACGGCAGGCTCCGGATGTGCTGCAGCCGGGAGGCGCATTGGTTGGGTACCCAGATGCATAAACATCAGATCCTGACATTGGCAGATCTTTTCCATTGAGGTTCAAATTCTGCATGCAGCCTTTGAATCCATTTTTAATAAGAGGACCTTAAAAGATGGAAAACAAGAGTCCCGTCAAGAATCGTAATTACAAGAAGTTAGCTCAGCCTTCACTCTCCGCCGCCCCCCCCCCAGTCATTTTTAGCCCATTTCTATGTTTCTGCGTCTCGAAATTTTCGAAATTTCCAGACTTCTACAAACTTTGACTGAGCTTGATTTATTGTATTTCATTTTGGGTCGATGACGCAGATAGTCAACACAAACAAAAGTCGACTTACCTTGACCTGATGAACGTTTCACTCTGGCATTGATCACTTTGGCGCCAAAATAAATCGAGTTATCATTGAGGTTCAGAATGCGCATCTTTCCGGGGGACTTGCCCGAGGCTTGATGTTTACCGTGATCAAGAATCAAGGTGGCGTGGTTACCCTGCCTTTCCACAGCCACGTGATGCCATTTCCCATCATTCACCGGGGACCAGTCGATACTAACCACGCCTGCACCGCTTCCAAAGTCAAACCGAAGTTGAACAAATCCTTTGATGATCTGAAACGTTCAGTACAAACATCTAATTACGAAAAATTCAAGAAATATTTTTCTGGAAAAAAATTCATATTTATGCCATGTTTTAGTTTATCTTCTACCTAAGTTTACTTAAAAAGCTATAAAAGTATTGCGATTTTTACGGGATTACCTCAAGGATGCTGTAGTCATACTGGCCGGCGGCAAACACCAAAGTTCCTTCGCTCTTAACCGTTTTTATGGCGAGCCCAACAGATCGAGACGGTTGGTTGAACGTCTCCTTTAGTTTATAGCGAATAAAACTCTTACCACCAAATGAACGTGAACTCGAACCTAAAAGAAAAGGGAAAAATAATAATAGGTTGGCCAAGTCCTACAAGTCAGATTCTACAGTTCTTGTGTTCTTATATTATGACGGTCCATATATCCCGTTGTCATGGTTACCTGTTATACACGAGGCATCGTCGCATCCTGTTGTATCCATGTCACACTTGGTAGGATCCACACACTTGCACTGGTAACCCTCGGAGAAGTCTGTACACTTGTACCCTGAGGCACAGGGGTTGACTGCACATTTACCGATGAGGGAAGCGCACCCTAGCAAATAACAAAGTGAGAAATACTAGGTTAATGACATAACTCTAAACTACTCCAAAAATAACGAGAAATAAGTGTAGCTTAGGTCATAGGAACACTGCTTGGTTCTGGGTGACCTTCCCCGAATTCACTTGAATGACCAAAAATCAATGGTCTCAAGTCGAGGTTAGAGTAAACAAATGTATACATTTACTGCATTTTGTCAACACCAACCTCGACTCAAATTCATTGTTTCCTGTACATTCAGGCGAATTCGGGAAAGGTCTATTATAGTTAACCCCGCATTAACTGAGCAGTTTTGGGAGGGAACTTATAGGTCGAATTTGTTTAGTTATCTTCTTGCTATGCAAGTGTTAGAGATCTGTTCAGCTTTTAAATAGATCTTTTTTGACGTCACTTCATTCTAATGCACACATGATGACGTCACAGTTTCTATAATTACTTACCACCTGACTTGTCTTTACAGGTGCATGTGTGACTCCTGGAATGCTCGTAGGATATGTAGCTGGTTTGATCAGACATGACTCTTATTTGTTTGTTTTCTGGTTTGTAAACGTCACTACATGTATAGCGTTTGGGACAGTCCAACAGCTGACACTGACTGATAGCAATCGAAGACAAGCGTACACTGACTTGGGATTCGAAGGCATTTCGTGAGCTGTTAAGCACAGCAGTTAGATGCGACGAATCAAATAGACGCTAAAAGGAACAAGTCACGGAATTAATATTGGTTTAAAACCGTTCAATTTATAAGACACGCATGTCAAGTAATAGACCGATCCCGCGATCCATAGATACTGTTGCTACGTCGGACAAGCCAAAAGTTTTTATCGAGATTGCGCTATGAAATAAATGTCGATTACTAAAAAGTATGTACGGTTCAGATTTACGTTGTGTAACGCGGGAAAACATAGACACAAATAGCCAATAAATGTTTAAATGTCCCTGAAATCGAGAGGTTTGTAGTTTTGTTTGTCCGACCCTCCATATTCCTTTAGGGATAACGTTACGCTCTCATTGGTGGAGTTAGTGTTGGCGGGATCGGTCTGTATTTTGCTTTATCGCCCGGGCTCATGTAAAGAAATCTGGAACGGTAATGGACTCCGGATTCCTGGTGCTAAATTCCGTATCGTAGTTTATATTTCTCTTAAATGAAGTTAATACAAAAAATTTTGTTCTCGCGCTGACAACACAACTTTAGTTGTCTTTTTTTTTCGCAGAGAAAACCTGCAGCGTCTATCATGCCTATTGATACACGCCGCAATATTAAATATGGGACCGCATGCAATTTTGAAAATGTTGTAAAGAAAAGTCCAAACATGTGATTTTTCTGCGAGATTTTTTGTTGCAAGACACTGTTGCCGCTGGTGCATGATGAGAAGTATGATAAACGCTGAAAATTCCTCTGGCCCTGTAACAAAAAAAGCTAAGATTGCGTCGCCAGAACAAGAAAAGATTGCACCGTGTATAGGCAGGCAGCTTAAGTCCCGGCGGTCCTTTATATGACATCAAGAAGCAGAGCATACCTTATTGCTCTTTCTTGCAGCTATAACCACATCAAGGTCATCATAAGCTGACTGCATACTCCAGATGTGGACATTCGCAGACGGCACCATCAACAAATGCGCAAAGAAATCCTTGCACTTCTTGAAATTCTTCTCGACAAAGGTACCTGCGCTCATCTGTGACATGCGCAACGTGATGGAATTACTCTGAAGTTCTTTCGTTATGTCAGACACGATCACTTTCACGCTGGTGTACACTGTAAACCTTCCGTCTGTCACGCTAACGTTGAGCTTCGTAATTCCACTGGACAGGCTGGTCTTTGCACGCACTGTGCCTTCATTTGTAATCCTCAGTGAAGACCTTCTTGGAGGATCGACGAATGAGAATGTCAACTTGTCACCATCAGGATCAACGCCTTTCACCCGTCCAATAACCCCGCCGTTGAAATTCGACCCATAAAGATTGACGTATATGGTAAGGGGTTTTACTTGTGGTGGATAAGTAACGCTCTCCACGATCTTGATGTTCAAGGTGATTTCGCTGCTCCTTGGAGGGTGGCCGTTGTCTGCTACAAAGATGCGCAGCACATACACGCCATCGTTACGTGAAACAGCACCAGATTTTGTAATCAAACCATCTGAATGGAGTTTGAATTTAGAGGCGTCGCCAGAGATGAGCCCAAAGGTGAAGGGTGCTCCATTACCAGGGCCATCCTTGTCATGAGGGCGCAAATGTACAACTCTGCTGTTCATTGGACTGTTTTCTTGTAAAGAAACTGTAAGATTATTGTGAGTCAAAGAGGGTGGGTTATCGTTCACGTCAGTGACTGTGATCGTCGCCACTGTCTCAGACAGTAACGGAATGATTCCTTGATCAAAGGCACGTATGACAAGCCTGTATTCAGATTTCTCTTCTCTGTCGATAGGAGCCGCTACGATTATGACGCCAGTAGCTTGGTTGATTTCAAACCTTCCCTCGTCGTTACCACTCACAATAGCATAGCGAATATCACTATTGGGACCGGTGTCTTGGTCGGTAGCGAATACTTGCAGCACGAAGGTACCAATGACTGAATTCTCCTCTACCTTGGAAGCGTATCGTTTTTCGCTGAAAACAGGTCTGTTGTCGTTAGCGTCGGTGATGTCAATCTTGACAGAAGTCGTGCTGGTGAGAACTGAAGGTCCTGTATCACTTGCCATGACGGTAATCGTGTACGATTTCGTCTTTTCGTAGTCTAGCTTTCCAGTGACTCTAATGGTGCCTGACTTTGAGTTAATCCTGAAAAGTCTAGAATCTGGACCTTTGAGTATCTTGTAAGTAATCACATCTCGGCTTGATTCACGGCTTACGGCTCGCACGGTAACGATGCGAGTGCCCTTCCGCGCGTCTTCACTGACATTACAGTGGTAAACATCCTTTGAAAATTCGGGAGGTACATCATGGATGTTCAAGACCTGCACCAACACCACTGCGCTGGACCATAGAGAGGGATTCCCACCATCTTGGGCCTTCACTTCGATGGTGTAATTCTCCTTGTGCTCTCTATTGAGGGGCTTGCTCAGTGATATCATTCCGGTCCTCGTTTCAATCTCGAAGGTCCCTTTCGCATCTGTGATCAAGGAGTACGAGATCTTGCGATTCACGCCAATGTCTGCATCTTCTGCCTTGACTTGCAGCAGGACTTTCTTCAGTGGCGCGTCCTCGTAGACGGACGTGAGATAACGTCTCTGCGTGAATACTGGTTTGTTATCATTGACGTCATCTAGAAGAATAGTGACGTTGGTGAAGCAAGCTTGTCCTCCGATATCAGCCGCTGACACCATGAAGTTGTAGTACGGCCTGGTCTCTCGGTCGAGGGGCACTAGATTGGACATATAGCCTGAAAAAAAATAATGTTGAGATGAATGTTTAATTTGATTCTTTTTCACAGTAACTAAAAGTATGTCTCGTGACAGGTCTCGCGCACTAATAGCAAGGTAATGATAGTGATAATGATACTATGGTGATGATGACGATGATGATAATGGTGATGACGATGATGATAATGGTGATGATGACGATGATGATGATAATGGTGATGATGATGATGATGATGGTGGTAATGGTGATGGTGATGATGTTGATGAGTGATGATGACAATCATAAACCAGGATAATGACAACAATAGTTAATACTAATAATCAATATAGCAACACATTCAAGTTATCTGCAGTCTTACCTGTATTCCTATCAACAGTAAAGACACCCACACCTTGCCCATAGACAGTGAAGTTCAACTGCGCATTCACTCCGATATCAGCATCTGTAGCAGTAACCGTCAACACTCGGCTACCAATCGGCGAATCTTCGGACATTCTCTCCACGTATATAGATTGCGTACATATAGGAGCGTTATCATTAGCATCCTCAATGTCGATCTTGACTTGAGTAAAGCTGGTATAAAGTCCATCAGATGCGCTTACATTTAGTTTATAACTGGACACCGATTCACGATCAAGGACTCCATGGACGAAGATCACTCCAGTCTTGCGCTCGATTCCAAACTTCGCCTGAGGATCCCCGGAGAGAATAAAGTAAAATAAATCCGACTTCTCATCGCTGTCAACTGCAGTAATCGTCGCCACAGTTTGACCAATGAGAGCGTCTTCCTTGACTGAAGCACTGAACTCCGCTTGACTGAACTTTGGAGGAGAATCATTAACGTCTAAGACGGTTGCGTGGATAACCGTCTCGCTTGATAACTGATACTTCACGCCTCTGTCTATTGCGCGCACTCTAAATTGAAAAGAACTTCGCAATTCGCGGTCCAGCGCTCCCTTCGTGGTTATCCAGCCAGTGTTTTGATCGATATCAAACTTCTGCATGACTTCTGGGTCTGCAGGTGACAGAGTATAGAGTACCTCGCCATTCTTACCGTGATCTAAGTCTTCAGCGAACACGCGTAGTACTTTAGAGCCGATGTCGATGTTCTCTGGGATGCTAACTCGGTAAGGATTGGACACAAAAGCTGGTTTATTGTCGTTTACATCATCGATATTGATAACAACAGCAGTGCGCGCTACTTGGTGAATAGATGACGCATTGGCTTCCACCACCATCACGTATCGCTTACTGGTCTCGTAGTCTAGCACCCCAGCTACTTTGATCCGTCCTGAAGAATCCACGCTGAATTTCCTGCCATTTGAACTTGCGAGTGAGCTGCTACGAACAATGTTGTACTGTACGGCAGGATTTGTTCCCGTAGGAACGACAAGACGCAAGGATTTCGCTACCTCGCCCACCGACGCACTTTCACGCACCGTCACATCATACTTCGATTTCTCGAACTGAAGAATCTTGACATCCATCGCCAACACTGTTACCTTGACGGGAACAAGATTTCGAAGCTGTGGGTTTCCATTGTCCTTCACTAGAACGAAAAAGTTGTACGGTTTGACCTCTGGTTTCCGAGCTACTTTAATGACGCCCGTCGTTGACTCAATAGAGAAGATGGGAGGGGTCTGGTGACCAAGAATCAAGTACGTCAAGTCTGAATTACTTCCGGCGTCATCGTCAATAGCTGACGTCATCAAGACTGGTGTTTCTATGGCAACCGACATGGATATAGTTGTTTCGTACTTCTTGAACTCGAACTTGGGTTGATTGTCGTTTTCATCCAGAAGATAAACCTTGAATATCATAAAAGATCAAAATAAATATTTCATTAGATCAAAAACGTAATCATTGAGTTCAAATCTAACCTCAACAATGCAGAATCCAAATCTTCCTCCTCCGTCGGTGGCGCGCACTGGAACAGCCATGACAGCTTGTGAATTATTTTCGCGGTCAAACATGAGCCTGCTGTAGATCATCCCAGTGTCAGCGTGAATCCTAAACCTGCGCATGGCATCAACGCTATCGATAGAATAGCTAATCCGCGCGTAATTCCCAGAATCCAGATCGGTGGCGGTTACCATGGTGACAAAGGTGCCTTCGGGGTAGTTCTCGTGGAAATCCACCCTGTAGACGTCCTTGCTGAAGACAGGGCTGTGGCTGTTGGTATCCCCGATTATCACTCGTACTTGAGTCTTGGCGTCATGCTTCCCGTCACTAACAGCAACCTCTAGATCATATATCTTGCCTCTTTGTATCCCAATGATACGCGATAAGGTAATAACACCGCTCTTGGAGTCAATCTTGAAGTGTTGCTTGCTTTTGCCGGACACGATGGAATATTTCAGCTTGCTGACGTCACTGTCGTCAAGGTCGGTTGCCATGACGCGCATGACGAAGTGGCCTGGTCCAGCGGTTCCAAGTATTGAGGCAGCATACATCGTCTTCTCGAATGTTGGCGGGTTATCGTTAGCGTCCTCGAGGACGATCCGCACGCGCGTTTCGCCGGTCAACACAGGGATACCACCATCAGACGCAACGACGATCATCTCGTGGACCACGTGACGTTCATAGTCCAGTGACTTGGAGACCGAAAGAACACCAGACGTCTTGTTGATCGTAAAATACTGGTTTTCTTTGCTTGCATTTTGAATGCTGTAGAAGATCTTCTTGTTGATTCCCGTGTCGCCATCAATCGCCTTCACTGTTATCACAGGGGTACCAATAGGTGTATTCTCCACAGTGTTTGCCAGATAGAAAGAGCGATTGAAGACTGGTGCGATGTCGTTAACATCGGTTACCGTCACGTCTACTGCTACTTCAGCATGAGCCGAGGTTTTGGCATCAGTTGCGCGAACAGTTAGTCTGTAGACTGGCATCGATTCGTAATCCAAGGGAGCAGCTACGGTTATCATACCTTAAAAAACAGTAATCGCTCATTAGTTCCAAAAATTACGGGAATGAGTGATATAATCAGGCGTCAAGGTGCTATTACACTAAACAATTTCCCTTGCAACTTGTCTCGCAATTTTGTAGCCGCAACCGTTGCGAGAAGTAAAACTGAGATTGCGAGGAATTGCTAGGTATGTCACACTAAGCAATGTCTTTTGCAACTCATTTGTCTCGCATTAAGATTGCGAGATAAGTTGCAAGGAAAATTGCATAGTGTAACAGCACAATTAGGCAAGAGGAAATGGTAGGTGCAACATTCGCACTTTGAGAGTAGTTTAGTGAGCGTAGATAAGATTTGGCAACCGCCTCCTAGTTCCAAAAATCTTGTCGTTTAGGGTTGGGTCGTTAATAGCGGTTCAACCATATAAATCTCTGACTTACCACTTTTGAAATCAATGGAGAACTGATTGACAGGATCCCCTTGTGTAATACTGTACAAAACCTCCGCTCCATTAGGACTTCTCGCTGTCACATGAGAGATTTCAGTCCCAACAGCAGAATCCTCACGAATCTGCTTACTGAACGAGAGCTGATCGAACACGGGAGTCTCCCGGTCGACCACCTTGATTTTGACCTCAACCTCGGTATTAAAACGAGGTCGGCCTTTATCATTTGCCTCGACCACCAATGTGAAAAGCTTGGGAACAATGACGTCATCTAGGGATCTGCTGACGATGACGTCACCGGTCTTGTGATCGACCTTAAAGTAACCGCTATCACCACCCTTTAGAACATATCTGTGTAATAAATTAAGATGTCAATTGGTCAGATGGTCAGAATCATAAAGGAGAGGGAGGGGAGGGACAGTACATATACCCCTGTGTCTGGCACCTTTAAATTGGCTTTTTCTAAAAGTTCGATTCTAGAAAATAATAACCTTCAAAAATCAAAAATGCAAACCTTATCTCTCCATTGCTTCCAATGTCTGCGTCCCGCGCCGTTGCCTTGCCAACGATACTGTTTCTTCGGACTCCAAGTTGTAGTACAATGTAGTATGGCACACCAACGAACTCCGGTTTGTTATCATTCACGTCATCCACCATCACGTGCAAAACGGCCTGCGCAATCTGCGGCGGCACGTGGGTGTTACGTGCTTGAATCACTACCTGGTATGAATCGATCGTCTCTCTATCCAGGCTTTTGTCTGCTAGAATGCTGACGACTCCAGTGCTGGGGTTGATCTCAAAGAGATCTGAGGGGTTGACGATTAAAAAGGTGATTGTCTCTCCAATAGGATAACCAACAACTTGTGGGATGAGTAAATCCTTCGCTGTGCTAACACCTTCTACCACTGATGCCGTGTAATTAGGCTCTCTGAACTGTAACGCACTCACAGGTAAATCTACGCACCTGATGTTTACAAGGGCACGGCTTGACAGGTTGCCATCGCTAGCGAAGACGTTCAACATGTATCTTCCATTTGTAATCCTGGATTCGTCTCTAACAGTCACGACTCCACCGAATGTATCAACTTGAAACATCTTTCTCATTTCGTCGTCTTCAGCCAATGAGAACGTAAGGTTCGTAAGCGCTGGACTGTCATCATCTGTGGCCGTTACCTTGACAACCTGCGCATTAGGAAAGGTTGGCAGGTGGATGGTTGCGTGGTATGTTGATGTGGAGAACACAGGAGCAACATCATTAACATCGATGACTTGGACTTCAACATCGGTGAACGAAGAGAGTCTTGGGCTACCTGAGTCAGTCACCTTGACTTTGAACTTGTACGAGGCTGCTTTCTCATAATAAAATATCTGGAAAAAAAAATCAAAAATATAATAGTACATAAGGCAAGATAATAGTGCTTTTACAGACACTCGGAACAGGAAGTGCTGGTAATGACAACGGCATTTTCTGTGGTGTATTTTGGTTCCAGACCTCAGTAAAAACATTTTTGTTCACCACGCTTCGCGATGCTACTGATTCCATAAAAAATGGAATGCAAGAAGAAGGAAAGGGAGGGAGGGAGGGAAGGAGCAATGAAAAAAGGAACAAAGACCTAAAGAGAGAGAAAGAGAAAGAGAAAGAAAGGAGAGGGAGGAATGAAGAAATGAAGAAATGAAGGAAAGAAGAAATAAAAAGCAGAAGTGCTTTCCATTTCCCTGGAAAATCCGCAAATTCCGGTTGGAAAAATAATTGGTATGTTTCATTCCGATCGGCGAAAGTTCCAGAAAACTTGGTCTTCCGATCGAGGTTATCCATTTTTCCCGCTCTTTTTTGGTTCTTCCAAGTACACGCGTGTACCATGTGTTTTCCCGCTCTTTTTGGTTGTAATATACGCGTACCATTTTTTGGGAAACAAATTTTCAATCGAATGGATTTCTTTTGATGGAAAGCTGCCCATATAAGTTGTGTTATTGCCACCAACAAGAGGGCTTAGCTCGACAGTGTATAGTAACATGGCGGCGATGAGGTTTGTGTTGTAAATTTAACGCATGACAGCTGCCTACCAAGAGATGCCAAAATAACTAAAATCCTCATACCTTATTGGTAGTGATAGCGCCTGTAGCAGGATGAACAGAAAACGCACTCTTTGCACTCTGTTCAACGATTTCGTACGTAAGTTTGTCATTCTCGGTGACATCTATATCTGTTGCCTTGGTAACAATCGGCATTCCTTGGGCGTCTAACACAGGAGATCCCTCTGGAATACCTTCTACCACGTGACCAATGAACTTGCCATGCACAAAGGTAGGAGGGTTGTCGTTTTGGTCCAAGATCTGGACAACCACCATTGCTGTGGACTGCTGACCATCGATACTGGAGGCGCGAACTTGGAACTTGCAATGGCTGATGGTCTCTGCGTCGAATGCAACCTGATTAAAAAAAATAAGTGAGAATAGATATTTTTATGTAATGGTACAGTAACAGTTGTAGTGCATTTAATTATCGTGTCCCTTAAAGGAAGAGTGCTGTTTGTACCCAAGCTAGACAATAATGCACCGCGTTTATCTAAATTAGGAAAGGTTCTTGTGCCATTCGCGTTCAAATTGTTCTTAGCTGTACACAAAAATTCAACTCAACCAAACAAAAAGACTTTCCAGTATCTATAAGCTGTAAAGCATTTCGTTTTGGCTCATTTGCATCAAATTTGAGGGGCACATTGCATGAACACAATAGTTTTCATGTGCAGTGAATGATAACAAGCTATTGTATTTATGCAATGTGACCCTCAAAGTCCAGAATAAGAAACCAGTCAATGCAAAATCACGAAACTCGTTTTATGAAAAAATCTATTTAAAAAAATATTTTATTAAAATTAAACATAAATTAGAAGTCAGAAAAACCAAGAATTGTTATCTAAAATGCATGGGATTGCATTGCATTTCCTCCCAATTTTTTTCTCGTTCATTTTTACAGACAGATCATTATGCATTCCTTCAGCCCTTTGAACTTCACTAATCCTTGTCCCAGGCAGCTGTTGACATTAACGAACCACACGGATACGCTTGTGACTGCGACGCATCATCATCGGCATGAAATTAATGCTAGCGCCCACTGAGACAAAACCAAGCGTTGAAATCCCACACTCGAAATCTCAGACTGTGTGCTTTATAAGAAGTATTTTTGATCAAACATCTATACAAGGCGAATTCTAATGCGATTGGGTTTCCTCGGCGCAATTTATGCGCACTTAACAGTTCAGAGTACAGAGGATTTAGTACATTTTCGAAAACTGCGTGGCTTTATAATTTTATGCAAGAAATTGTTTTAGCAACAAAGAATGCCAAAAACCAAAGTTCTCGAGAATGTTCTAACGAAAGAATTTCTTAGATAAGGTAAACTTAGTTCACACTGTGGTTGTTCGAGGCAATTCTGGATAAAAATAGTTAAAAAAAAAAAAGCATTTGAAGATTTAATTAGAAAAGAGGAAACAATAATGCCAAGCAAATTCACAACCAACAGACCCCATTTAACGGAGAGAAACGCTGAACAAAATGCATCTTGAACGAACAGGTTTTCGATATGAAAGTAACCCTACACTATAAAAATTATCCAAGGCTATTAAGAGACAAAAATGGAAAATTAAGTGTCAGAGAATTACCGCTTAGGAATGCTTTTCGGCAGGTTAGATTCTGGGCATGTTTAGGCAGGGGTTAGTGGAGGTCAAAATGCAAGCAGAGAGTCATCACAGGAATGTTTTTAATATCAAATTGACTGTTTTGACTTAAGGGAGGAAAATAATTTTAGCGAACACAGATACTTGACAGACATGACAACCAAAACGTTTAACCAATTAAAAAGCCTTTTTTGCTTTGGAAAAGGCTTTCCTATGCAAAATGGCAAGGGTATTTTCTTTTCTAATGAAAGGAAAAAGTACTTTTTTCGTCGCAGGTCAGATATGAAGAAATTCATGTCTGAAGATAGTTTAAGATTTCAGGAGCGTCAGCATTTTTGTGTGGGAGTACAAATATTAATCCCGATAACCCACACGACTAATAGATAGATCAAAAACAGCTTAAAAGATGATAATACTTTTACGAGAATAAAATGTCTACATAAAGAAAGTAAAAGCAAAAGAATTCAGGTTAAGAATGGACATAGTAAAGTTTATAGAAATCGACTTCAGCGCAACAGATTTGGTATTCGTGCTTAGAAATAACCTTTTGGAATGAAAACTGTTAAAATCAGGTCTTTTTGTATATCACATGTAAACTTTGACCTAGTGAATAAGAAGGCAATAAACAGAAAAAGTCATTACAGGACTACGTAGATATGAAATAATCTCAGACTTAAAATATTTGATAGGAAAAAGACAAAAAAACATTTAGCAGTATGGATTCCGAATTCATTTGCAAAGTTTTCTTGATTTCTCTCGGATTCACAAACTAAAAGCTAAAGAGAAAAGTTAAAAGAATTGATTCAATTAAGTGAATAAGATAATTTCAGTCTAGCTTAGTTTTTCTAGATTGAAGAAAATATTTTAGCTATTCGCTTAGGTAAGCCATCGTAATCCACAATCATTGCTGACTGGCGGCAAGACTTCGCCTTAACGAGAGAAACTAAAGGCTCGATCAAAACCGCGACCTTCTCTTTCCATTTATAACCAACACACAAAATATTGACAAAATGGGCGAAGAGCTTTACTTGAGCTTGAAGGCCTGGGTATCTTGAGAGTGACACACGGTCAAGAGAGATAAAGCATTAAACTTTGTATTAATGAGGCATTCCACCACAATAATGCTCTTATTCCACTCTAAACCGAAGCGATTATAAACAAAGTAAAATCAGATTGACTCTTCAACATCTAAATATAGTCTGAACATCATAAACGCATCTAAAAGGATTCTTTATAACTTTTTAAAGACGGGTGTGATGAAGAAAATAAGAAGAAAATTGAGTAAAACTATCAAAGTACGATTTTTGTGCTCGCGGTAAGCTTGTTCACACGTTTAATGCGTTTTTCAACACTAGTCCAATACGTGAACATTTGCCGACACAAGAACTGATGTTTCACTATTCATTATTTTCATATTTTTGTTCGTTAGCACTTTGACGCTCTGAGAAGGGCTTCTTGATGTAAAAGGATGGGTTTAATTGTTCGCATGATTTCTTTGCCATTCTCAAATCTGAAGACTTCTGTTCAGGGTTTTTGCCTGCAATACCGAGAATCAGACTGTTGTAGAACTATAGGAATACAACAAGAAATAGACCAACGCGCAAGTAAACAAATAAATAAACAAGAGAGAAAAAAACAAACAAACAACAAATGATCAAGAAAACAAGCAAATAAAGAAGGAAGCAAACAAATAAAGACAAACACTAGCAAAGCAAATAAACAAACAAGAAAATATCAAGAAAGTAAATAAACAAACACAAATAAACAAGCCTGAAACAAAATTAAAGCCGCCATACCTTGTTGCTAACCACACCAGACTGACGTTGTACCAGGAACTGTTGCCCACAAGGACTTGCAGAAGGAACTATCTCATACACCGGCATGATACCACCATAAACTACCCTTACAAGTGCCTGTCCATATGGAGTGTTCTCTGCAATACTGGCTCGATATGTTGGTCTGTCAAAGGAGAACTTCTGTACAACACCACGTACTTTTACCTGGTTAGTAAGGACAAAATGCAAAGTTTTTCCTTTTTTAATAAACTTGACTCAGATATAAGCAAGAAACCACTTTAAAAATGTCTTTGAAATTTTCGATAGTTATAATGCAAAAACGCCAAAACGAATATATATTGCACTATATAAAACTTTGCAGGTTTTACTCCCTCACACCCATTCGTTTTGTTTCATCCTCCCATTCAACCATAATCCCATTTTCTTTAGGTCTCAATCAGAATCGATAGCTAACGAGAAAGTGAACATTTCATAGAAGGTTCCCGCTACCTTGACGGAGGTCTGGCTGGCAAGGGAAGGTTTCCCGCCATCAGCTGCCTGGACTTTAATCGTGTACTCCTTGATACTTGGATTCAGTTTATTACTGACACTAACTACACCGGAATTCTGATCCACAGATAGAGAGCCATTAGCGTTGCCTTCAGCGATGGTATATTTAAGTTTTGCATTAGTTCCGTCGTCCATATCTGTGGCCATAACCTTGAGTATTGGCGTGCCAATCTTGGAAGTAACTTGGACCTCAGAATCATACAGAGACTGGACGAATAACGGTTTGTGGTCGTTAACATCCAGGATTGAGATTACTACAGAGAAGAGCGCTGACTTCTTGGGGCTGCCACGATCTGATGCTTTGATCATTAACACGTGTTCTTTCATGTCTTCGTAGTCCAACACTGCTGTAGTGAGGATCTTGCCCGTAGCGCTTTCGATCTTGAAGAGTGATGTGGATTTGGGTCGTGAAGAACCGACGATGGAATACTCTATCTCGCCGTTGATGCCTGCGTCGGGGTCGGTTGCTGGATAGAGAGAATAAAAATTATTAAAAGGATCGTAGTATTTAATCATTGTCAATCATTGCATGCATTCTCTGCCATTTGCCATTAATACATTCATTATCATCACCATCTTTACTACCATCAGCACAATCAGCACAAACAATTATCATCAAAACTACTCCCTTCTTCACATATCCGAGCAACCAATTTTAACTTCCTCATCATCATCATCCTCAAACTCATCTTATACAACACCACCATCACCAAAATTACTATACGACTACGACTACTACCACTACCACCACCACTCACCACTCACCACTCACCAAGCCTTAAACCTAGTTCGATGCAATGCACTTTCAATTATGCCGCATAACGCAGGAAAGACAAGCGCTGCACATGTTGGTTATGTTCACTAAAAACCCTACCTTTGACAGTGGTGACAAGTCTTCCGACAGGAGTATCCTCAGACACGTCTGCCCTGTACTCGCGTCTCTCTGGCTGAGGTGCGTTGTCATTCACATCCAAAACATTAATGACCAGCTGTGTTGTTGCTGCATTGTGATCATCAGAAGCCTTGACAACTAAAGTATAAGAACTTCTTTCTTCTCGATCCAACTTTTGAGCAACCGTTACAAAACCACCCAACCTATCAATGGTGAATTTGTTCCCAAAATCTCCAGAAACTATGGAAAAACTGATCTGGTCGTTGTCAGGATCTTCGGCTCCAATGGATGCGACGAAGCTGCCGACTTCCTTATTTTCAGCTATATCCCCTGTGAAGCTGTCCTCCCAGAAGACAGGGGGGCTGGAACTAGGAGGATTGCCCTCGACGACGTCAATGATGACAGTAACATTTGAGGATCTTCTAGGCCTGCCATTGTCAATTGCGTTGACTGTCAAATCATACGATTCCCCATCTGCCAGGTCAGTATCACAATACATTATCCCTGTATTAGCGTTTATAGAAAACTTTTTAAGCTTGTTCCCATCGACAATAGAGTACTCCAGGTCTGCGTTGGACCCTACATCTCTGTCTGTAGCCAATACCTGGAACACTTTGGTTGGAACATCCCTAAAGTTTCTGGGTAATGTAGTAGCGATGTACTGAGCTTCTGTAAACAAGGGGACGTGGTCATTCTCGTCCGTGACCTTTACGGTGAAAGTGACAGTTGTGCTTTTGGGAGGAGTGCCACCATCCGTTACCTTGACAGCAAGAACATGCTCCTTCGCGGTCTCTCTATCGAGTTCTTTGACAGTGGTGATTACTCCAGTTTTTTGGTCAATCGCAAACCTGTTGTCATCGTTACCTTTGGTGATGGTGTAAGTTAAATTTGATCCATCTGAGTCAGGGTCGATGGCGGTTAGCTTGAGGACATTTGTACCTGCAGGCTGGTTCTCAGGTACCGATGGATAGTACATCAACGGCTCGAAGTACGGTGCTTCGTCATTGACATCCAACACTTCTATGAGAGCTGGAATGTTCGTGAACAGGGGATGAAGTTCCCCGTCTTTTGCTTGCACTGTCAGCCAGTAGTGATCCGCTTCCTCGTGGTCGAGTCTCTGGGTCGTTCTAATTGCGCCTGTGTCTGGGTCAATAACAAACTTATCCACCCCTGTACCATCAATGATGGCGTATTTCAAGTACCAAGAGTCTTTGTCTGTTGCTGTGGCATGTAAAACTATAGTCCCTGCTTCCAGATTCTCATACACAGCAGCTCTGAGGATTTTACCCCCTGTGAATACTGGCTTCAAAGTATTTTCATTTACATCGAGAACTTTGACGATAACATATACCTTGGAGGACATCACTGGTGATCCTTTGTCTGAGACATGAACTGTAAGGTTGTAATTAGACTTAACCTCGAAGTTCAGACGCCGCCGCAGTCTTATTACACCGCTCTTTGGGTCAATCTTGAATTTCTTTGTTCCTTGTTCAAGAGAGTATTTAATTTCTCCACCTCTTCCTGAATCACGGTCCACGGCAAGAATACTCGTTACGACTGCATCGACCAACAGATCTTCGGGTACAGACACGTTGAAACGGCTGGGTTTGACAACTGGAGCGTTGTCATTGACGTCAAGGACAGTTAAGTGGACCACAGTACGGCCTTCTTTCTGGTCCTCATTGGAGCCATCAAGAGCCTGTACTTCGATGGAATAACTTGAACGCTCCTCGTAATCAAGAGCGACAGCAACAGTAATCAACCCTGTATACTGGTCAATTCTGAACTTACCATCAAAATCACTAACTAGGTGATAGGTTACCTGTCCATTTAAACCCTCATCTAGGTCAACAGCATAGACATGAACAACAGATTGACCCACGGTAACATTCTCTTGCAATTTGACATCATAGACAGGCTTGTCAAATACTGGGCTGTTGTCATTTACATCTAGAATGTTAACATTTAGAATGGTGTATGCTGTCTTGTGTCTTCTGCCACAGTCTGAGGCTGAAATGTTCAGGGTATATGAATCTCTCTTTTCTCTGTCTAATCCCATTCTAGTGAAGACCTCCCCACTATACATATTGATGCCAAAGACACTGTCACTATCACCACTGACAATGGAATAAAGTACAAGTCCATTGTATCCTTTGTCTTGGTCAGTTGCAACCAAATTTGCCAGAACAGTGCTATTTGCCGCATTCTCTTTTATATAGACTCTGTCATTATGGTAACGGAAAACAGGTGCATGTCTATTGCGCAGCTTCACCCTATCCCTGCTAACAGGAGGTATAGGTATAAAGTTCTTCTGCCTTGCTATCTGTTTGACGGCATTGGTGTAATATGAAGAAACTGGACTGCAAGTTGTCTGGACATGATTTTGAAGCTTTCTTGCCTCCCGACCACTCACAATACGAATTTTGAAAACAGCTGGATGGCTATCAGGTGAATATTGTACACCATCATAAGCCTTTATGTAAAGAGTGTATTCTGACTGTGCACTGTTGAGAGTTTTTCTAGTCCTTAGTTCACCAGTTTTTGCATCTAGACTAAAAGTTCTTCCAGTGTTGCCAAATGTGAACTTGTAGCTAAGGCTTTGCTTTTCTTTAGTAACATCAACATCCACAGCTTGAATTGTTGTGATTAGCACCCCAGGCGGGGCATCACGATCTAGTTTCACATTGCAGTTATGCTGCTTCAGAATTGGAGGGTTGTCATTCATTGCATGTATCTTGAATTTCACAATGGTCTCAGTCTCTCGACGCATTGGTGAACCAAAGTCTGAAGCTCTCACTTTGAGATGAATAACTTCTTGAAGCCCTTGATCTCTGTCCAGATTAGTTGTGGCTGTTATGACACCAGTTCCTGGGTTGATAGAAAATGGCACTGATTCAACATTTGCTATGCTATATCGAATTTCCCCATTGCTACCAAAATCTTTGTCTTTAGCACTAACAGACAACACACTAGTATCAGCAGTCAAGTCTTCATACAGATCTTCACTATAAGATGGTTCTTTAAAGACAGGATCATGATCATTGGCATCAAGAACCTGGACAAAAACATGTACATTTGACAACCTTCTGGATGAGATGGACCCACCATCTAAAGCAGCAATTTGAAGATCAAAACTTTGTGTTCTCTCAAAGTCTAAATATGCAGTAGTGTACACTTGGCCTGTAACAGAGTTAACTTTGAATTTTCCATGGTCATTTCCTTCTGTAATATAGTATGAAATTTTCCCATTACTTCCAATATCTTTGTCTGTCGCAGAAACTTGCACAACAGGAGTAAAAGGAGGAGCTAACTCGGATATCTTGGCACTATAACTTTTCTCAACAAATTCAGGATTATTGTCATTGACATCATTAGCAAAAACCCTTAACAACAGAGAACTATTTTTGCTAGGATTTCCAGCATCAAAGGCAGTTATAGTAATGTTATAGCCATAAGGAGCACTTTCACGGTCCAGTGGCTTGACAATCATTAAATCAGTGGTGAAGTTGTTGCTGTCTCTCGTTGGAGATTTAATCCCAAACATCCCATCATTGTTTCCTGATGTTATCTGTACTCGATCGATATGACCATTAACTCCTTTATCATGATCTGTCACCACCAACGTTGCATAAACAACACCAGAAATTCCTTCGTCCACACTAGACAGCTGATGCTTGACAGAAACCACAGGAGAAAACTGATTCACTGGCATCACTTTGACAATGAGTTTTCCTCTTTTTGTACTCTTAGCCCTTCTCAAAGCTCTGTCACGAGCCACAATCGTAAGCCTGTGCATTTTACTTCTCGTGCTGTCCAACTTTCTAGTCACCGTAACGACCCCTGAAGTTGGATTTATAGCAAATTGTGTGGTTCTTTCTTTAAAGGAAAAATACACCAAACCATTTCGACCAGCATCAGCATCAACAGCCTGAACCCTAGCAATCGATGTATGCATTGCTATGTCTTCAGAAACAGGAACTATGTAGGTTTTTTTCAGGAATATTGGTCGATTATCGTTTGAATCCACCACATTAATATTTACTTTTGTGGTGTCGAGTGTTCCTTTTGACACAGAATCCTGTGCCACCACGGTAAGTTCATAAACAGGATCGCTTTCTCTATTTAAACGTTTAATATTCTTTATATCCATAAAATAGAAGTCTTTTACCCGGCGAGATTTGACTCTGAAGACACCTCGCTCGTTCCCACGAGTGATGATAAAATCGACTATGTTGTCCTGAGAATAAACACCCATCTTTAAGTCGCATTTTATACTAGTTTCCAACGGAGTTATTTCCTCAATTGAAGCTTGATAAATTCCTCCACTGGTAAATTTTACTTCTTTGGGGTTTTTTGATCGATATTCTAGAGTATAGGTTGGTACAACGTCTTTGATTACAGAAATAGGCTTACGAGCGTCTGCTTGATTGCTTGATCTTTGTCTCGCCATCTTCTTACTTTCACAAACTTTTGAGAGTCCACTCAAAAGTAAGAGAAACGTCAAAACAAAGTGATTACGTCCCATCTTGGTAGTCAATTCAATGTACTTTAGGTAGAGCTGAAAGTATAGAAAAAACAAGCCAAGTCATTAACCGAAATCACAACAACTTTGCAAGCAATTAACAAGGTATTTGTCAAACACATTTCGTCTCTCTCTATTACCTTTCACCCTGGTGATATAAGTCAATTGAATTCGTATTAAATACCTAAAACTTCTCCAGTTCATATTCTGAATAAATATTCGTGAATTTCGAGAGCTAAAATGCTACGAATGTACTTGAGCGCTTTTTGAACTTGCCCATTCTAGAAACGCGGCATGAAGTTTTGAGATATTTTGACCTCCCGAATCCCCGAGGGATTTTCGCATTCCTTGCACCGTGACGAGTCCATGACGGACAAGCTAATTGACGTTTCGTCATGGAAACAAACCATTCAAATGCTAATTCCGGAAGTCATTCGCATGCCAGACAACTTCAGTCATAAACCACATAATAGTTTTGGAGGAAAGTAACGTTAGAAAAGTAGAATTTGGAAAGGAATACTAATCTTTAATTTCCGATGACTAAAGAGAGTGAAATATAGAGGAAAATTTCGAGGAGAGGCGTAGAAAAGATGTCATGGGTGATTGTACTATTTTTATTCAAAGTAAACATGTCAGTCTTGGGCTTGTTCTTTTTCTGGCCTTTTAGTGCGTATCATGACACATAAAAACCTTGTTTACTTCCGAAGTCATTTTTCATATTCATAATGAAATAGCTTTGTCTATTTAGCATGAGCTACAGAAATCGAAACCAAACTATTTGTGGAAGTTTATTGCACGGATAAAGTTTACCTATCGGATTAGACAGTTGTTGGGGTAAACTTATAAGCAAAGTTTTCCTTTCGCAATTAATAACAGCCACCTAATGATGCGGTTAACACTGGAAAATAGTTTTTGTTTCAATTTAAAGAAAACATTGGTCATGAAAATGGAGTTGTTCTTAAGTACTTCCAACAAAAGAGTCAAAAGAGAGTCTTAAATGGTACACTCACTTGTCCATTTTGAATCAAATGACAAAAATAAGTAAATAAATCATAAGACAGTTACATTATTATGGCTCTTTTGTTCTATCGAAAACAAAGAACCTTTCACAAAATTAGCTCAACTGATTAAAAAAAGAATTAGTACATTTGTCGTTATATGAAAACGGAAAAATCTAGTTAAGATTTCGAAACATTTTTATTGAAAATAAAATAAAAGTTATTAATGAAAGCTTTACTTTTTTATCTGAATGCATGATTTTAATGAAGCACAATGATGACCAAATTTTTTTAATTTTTAATTTTGGCCCGAACATGTACATAGAACAATCTGGAACTAATAAATTGTACAATGAAACAAAGCAGTCAAAAATGATGGTCAAACAAAAAAGCAAACTTACATTAAGGTCCAAAGCAAAGTGGCTAGAAACAGAGCCGGTAAAGGCTCAGTTAGGAAGTTAGCAGTTGTTTCTATAAACAGTTTCTTCCTTAAATCTGTTTTTATTCAATAAACTCCATAGGATATACGGTACTTATTTCGATGGCGCCAAGATGTCTTTAAAAGCGAATGACCAATCACAACACATTATCGTCCCCCTCAAGGTGAAGATCAGAATACTGTTCCTCCACAAGACTATTATTTCAGCAAAAGGCAATAAGGCACTTTCTGTCTTTGCTTTTATTAGAAAAGTAATCAATGAGACAGTTGTATGATAAACTGAGACGGACAATTAAGCCCAGACTGAGATCCTACAACTCAATCAGAGAAGGTCCACTAAAGTGTGGATTGTTTAGTTTGGAAGGTGGAGGAAACGTCTCTAAACGCCAGTGGCAAAGAAAACAATCCGAAAGGAAAAAAGGACTAAAAATCTAATGTGCTTGAGTGTACAATACCCTGGCAAAATAAACAAGAATATCTATTAGAGATACAGTCAATGTCATTAACCTTTGTCCACCGAAAAAAAGACATTTAGACTGTAGTTTTATTACTTGTAACAGTTAACAGGGAATAATAAATATAAACTCTACGTACACAATGATTTTTCTTTAAAAAGCATTTAGAGAGAGTTTTTAGGTATCACGGGACATTTCTTTTAGTTTAAATGTCTTTTTTCGGTGGACAATTGTATTTACTGTATTAGGTAAAAGATATTTATTTATCGGGAGCAACGGTTAATGTTAAATTCATGGTAATTATATCAAAATCTATTAAAAATAAAGCCATTTTACTAAAGAAAATAAAAATGTTAAACTAACCGGTAACAACCACAACAGACCGCGTGATCTCCATGGTCACCGGATACTCTCACATTTCAAAATAGAGTCAAAACTACACAGCAACTGGCCAATGGGAATCAGATGTTCGACGCAGGAAGAAAATGCCTTCAGTAGGATGGTCATTATTCATGAAAACCGCAAGGTAAGTTTGGTAACATATGTTTCAATTATACTTCAGTGACGACTGCTCAACTGGCATAAGTTCTAACTGTATCTCTTAATGCTGAATAGTATATTTTGTACCGCGAATTCAATTTGGCAATATTATTATGTTTTTCCGATTTGCATCAGTAGATCATACAACTTTTTCCAATCAAAATT
>JAAAQI020123695.1:0-31371 GCA_011800005.2 Stichodactyla mertensii
AGGCTTCTGCTTCCGATTCCGATTCCGCTTATGACGATCGGTTTTCACTTTTATGAACTGCTTATGACTCCGATTCCAACGCAAGTGAAAACCAGCCTTACCCCTTCTCTGTGCTGTTACGTTCTACTTAAAATTAGTAACAGAACTGGTTTAGGATTTGCTCGGACGTGAACTTTTGCATTTTGCCTGGTGCATGATGGTGCGCGTTTGAACGAGGAGTGGAATAAAACAACTAAAACCGCGATAGTGAGGCTTTAGGTAGTAAATGCTTGTAATTTTGATAAAACTTGTGGTAGGCAGTGAAACACTTTCAAATATAGAACTCTGCGTTAACGTGTGGTAACACGAGCAACAATATCAGTCGTGCAAATTGTCGAAGCATTTTTTGCGTTGGTAGTAGTAGACGTTTGCATTACCATTGCACGCGTAAAAACATTTTTTTTGTTCGATGGGAGATAATTTCTCCTACAACAAAGAATGGAGCATTTTTCGTATGACTGTAAAACGCTTTCATTTATTGAGTAGGGGAGGGGGGTCGGCAAATTAAGGGAAGGTTACGTTATCTTGAGAAGTCTTGTAGAGGTGGTTAAGTTTTCAGAGGTGTGAGGCTGAAAGTATGACTGAAGTATGGGGGGGGGGGGGTTTGCAATCTTTGCTCTAGGTGGGATTTTCATTTTAATGGCCAAGGCTCAAAATTTGTCGACCCCCCTGCCCCCTTACGGTACGAGGAGCTTCCACAGTATAAAATTGATGACTCCTGTTGAACCAATCACAGCGCGTCATGCAACTTGTGGCGCAACATTGAGTTCCAAGTTGCAAAGCAAATGTTGCTCGCAGTACTACCTCGGGAAGAATAATTTTTCCTACTTGCACGAAGTAGATGCCTACTCTACCTTTTTATGGACTTATTTACTATTTGGTTACACGGTTCATTATTCAATTAATTAATGCTAATTTGTGGTCGCAATTTTAATTGTGCGTCACTAAAAAATGGACACCAGACCACATGCAGACCAAAGAATTGACCAACAGCACACAAAACAAGATTAGGTTTTACAGCAGTAATGGCTTTCATCCCATGTGTTGGTTTCTAATATCATCCAACATTGTGGCCAACATTCTCTTGGTAGAGCAGATTTCGTAAGACTGAAAAGCTCATGAATACGCTCGTGACACGGTGGCAGAGCAAGGCACGTAAAAATTCTAGAACACATCACGTTCGCGGCAAGGCAAGCTTAAGCCTGGTTCACACTGGCGACGCAAGCATAAGCGCAAGCAACGTACGCAGACTCAGAAATGTACTGCTCATTAGCGGTGCTTATCTTTTCTCACACCTCGGTGATAAAAGCAATAACGAGTCTGCGTATGTTGCTTGCGCTTATGCTTGCGTCGCTAGTGTGAACCAGGCTTTATGGCACGGATCATGCCGCGAGCTTTTCAGTCATACGAAATCTGTCTGCTCTAATGATTGCAAACTAAACATACTGTTCTTCTTGGACAGTATTTGTTCTTGTCGGTACAGAAAGAACTTTAGTTAATTTCATTCTAATATTTACCGCACTATCATATTTTTCCTAAAATATGTCGAAAATGGTTAATAAGTTTAACTTTAACCGCTTTAGAGGCGGGAACCTGCTGTCTTGACAATCCAAAGCCTCCCGTATCCAAACATTGTAATTGGGTGGTGCAAGTTTCTTAATTTTTGATTGGTTTAGCGGAAGGACATTTTGGATTACTCAAAACAACAAAATGCAAAAAGGACCAAGTATACAGCTATTTCACAAAAGGTTGGTGAAGGCTTTGTTGCATGTTGCATGTTGCATACCAAGACCGAAATGTATTGTAGATCATATGTAAATGATGTCAGCACAGAAGAAAATATGCCGGCTCCATATTGCGAAGAGCTGCGCTGAAGAGTTATTTGGTTCACATCGCCAACTGTGCATTTCGGCCTTAGTATGCAATATGCAACAAAACATTCAGCTACCATTTTGAAATAGCTGTATACACTAAAACTACAGTAAATGGACTGATGGCCTATAAGACTGCCATGCTAATTTGGACGGAACATAATTTAGTATTATATGGAATTACAAGTGACGTGCTAAATAATATCATCAGGTCTGTTTTATTTCGTGTATATTCATAGCAATTTAATTATTTCGTATACACTATATTAGTAATTGTAATTTTTTGCGCACTTAAAGCTACCGTGTAGCGGACGATGGGAAGTAAATTGTAGTAAATAAATGATTGGTCCGTTTTGGGACCGAAAATGATGAGTGAGTTCAGTGTTACTTTCAGTGAATTGGAAAAGCGAAAGTAAATAGGAGAGTGCTGCAAACAAGCGTAGTGGAGCTTGAGGCACACAGCACCGATCGGAACGAGTTTAACGATTGGGTTAAAAAACAGTAGATTGGTATTCCAAACAACAGAACTAAACCTAACCTAATAAAGACAGTATTGTACTAAGGGAGCAATAAAGAAGCAGCTTTCCCTTGGTATTACTATATTACTCGTTAAAGGTGAAGAGCTCCGATGCGGATGGCGAAAACGGCAGACTTTCGAACGTCACAGAAAAACAACCAGCATGTGCATGTTTAGAATTCGGTGGCGTTTCTGAATCTTGTAAGAACCCAAAGAAGTGGACGGAGGCCTCATTCTGCCACGTGCTGCGAGGTGTGCGTGACTTGTAATCTTACTTAAGGCTTTGGACTTTCTATTCTTCTGCCACACATGCCATTTGTTCTTTAATCTCCCACTTTATCCAGGGAAAATAAAGTAGATTCAACATTTTCTTTTTGGTGGATTTCTTATTAAACTACTTGTTTCCGGATCTTCGACAGATTTCTTCAGCGAATTGTTTCATGCCATTGCTTCTGTAGCGGTTTTTCTGGTAACACTGGCTCCCCTTCTGATAGTCTGAAACCTTCCTTGTGACGAAGTCTTCAACGTGTCTTTGACGTGGTGTTATTATGGGACTAACCGGACTAGGATTTGGTGGGAGGCATCAAGCGCATAGTGTCTACACCAAATTGAAAAAACGTTGTCGGGTTCAAAAGGTTAAATCATCGAAGGTAAGACCGAAAGGGGTTGTGGGTAAGCACTTTATAAGGCCCATATTAAATGCATAGGATATTGGTTATTGTTGCAAATCTCGAACATTGTTTCGAATTCTCGAAGAAAGAAATATTCGAGAATTAAAGCAATGCTCAACGCATATGACGGGGCCTCATGGACTATTTACCCAGAATCCTCCTCGGTCTTACCTTTGATGATTTAACCTTTTGAACCCGACAATGTTTTTTCAATTTGGTGTATCCTCATTGGTCTAGGGTAAGCATCATGGCCATGTGGTTAGGCTCCCAAAAGTGATATTTTGTTCTAAGACCTGGGTACATTTTATGGATAAAATCGACCAAGTATTGTAATAACCAAAAAATTATATTAGGCGATCGATTAAATCTAAAACGCAAGCAAGGAGCCGAAGACTTGTATTTAGATACACTTCGCGAAACTCCTATGTTACAAACGGACATGCCATACACTGCATCTTTTCGTATCCTGCTTGAAACCTTTTACTTGATGCGTTCTGTGATCAAAGAAATGCGATGACCTACTGGTGCTGACTCCTTCCAAAGCGTCCAGTTCCGCGCCTCACGAAGGATAAAGCAAAGAAATAGTTGAGCTTCAGCTAAAGCGCACAAATCATCATGAAAATGGCCCTGGCAAAATTGGATAACAAAAGGAATGGAGGAAGCAGTAGGCTTTCATTCAAAGAGTACGCTGAAAAGTAGCGCATCTTGAGCATCTGTTTTGTCGCCATTGTCTGTCGGGGAACGGAAGTGAAGCAGGACTGCGAAATGAAAAATCCTTGAACCTGATGTTAAAGACAGAAGCACAAATGTGGCCAAAATACTGCTGCAGATGGATTTACTTAAATGTCTGAGCTTTCGCCGTTCAACATCTGTCTTTAACATTTACCATGCTGCTGAAGGACAACGTTATGGCTTTAAACCAGAGTACGAGGTTACCATTGTTTGCTCTACTACGACGCTTGAACGAGTAAGAAAATGCAGTCGAGGTTCCACCAAATGTTTTTGCTTTCTTGAGACAGTAACCATATTGTCTTGTAGAACGTCTTTTATACAGCCATTCAACGGCATTACATAAAGGCAGTTGGTAAATGTTCCGTCATCAAATGATGTATTGATGGAAGGGCAGGAGTTAACTCTGGTTGACTTTTATCGTAACGGTAGGTTAACATTTGTGGAAAGGGAAAAAACAATCGGCGGCTGTGAAATATGCCATTTCTCCTCGAAACTTGGATAAGACTTCTGGTAAAGTTTGGGATGCTTGAAACGATTTAATCGAACCAAGTGTACTAAAGGGTAATGAGTATTCGAAGGTGGTTTGCGTTTACCGTTCTGCTTGACTATCATTGAGTTTTGGGACGGAGTGCTCGTGTGGAATGTTATGAGGAAAAATTAAGCAAACTCTACGTCGCAACTACTAAGGATAATATTTAAGGTAAACAGGACAACGAAATTCTAATTGGCATATATGACTTGCGTTTATTTGCTGTAGCTCGGTCTCCTAATAAGCCGGCCTTTGTGAAGTCGACGCCTAATTCTTTTGTTGAACTATCAACCAGGGTAAACAACCCTAGTACCACCTGCAGTGGCTTTCCAGAACAAACCAGAAAACCCGTTTCTTCCCTAGAAAAGTTGGTGCATGCGCACTCTGGAAATGGGAGTTTTCTGTCAACAAGACTGTCAGCAGATTTCCTACTGCTTTTGGTTCGGCTACTATTAGTTAAGATCTTTGCAAAGCATTTGTAAGACATTTTTTAATTTGAGTATGGGAATGTGTCGACCGACATGAAGATGTAAGTCGTGCTGGTGATTTACGGAGTTTTCTTCAATCGTTAAGAACGCCCTATTTATACAGTCTTACATCATCAACTTGGTGACATCATAGAAACATGTTTAGACAAGCTCTAAACAAGTTGTCGTGACGTCGGGTATCCCATCCCCAAAATTAGGAGCTCAGAATAATCAGTAGCATTGAGAAACAGCAGTCGATGACCAATTGTAACTCAAGAGAAGAATAAACCAAGGAATCGAGAACTAGTACACTGTTCTCCTTTGTCAGAATCTTTACCTTCTAATAGAAATAACTGTTTCTTTGGCAGTCGGTTAGTTTCTTCAGACAGGGTCGTTACGTTGAGCACGAACAGCGAATACTTTGCTAGAAAACGCGCAGCATAAGGTTTTCCTTTGGGTACGGGGTCTTTCATTTTGGTGAGGATGTCCTTTGACATTTATAATTTTCCTTGCTTTTGTCAGCGCGGTTAAATAACAAGCAGCCATGAGAATGCATGTCTCCTCCACATCCGTTTAAAACTTCCGAGTTTTTAGACGTGTTGTTTTTAAAAACCGAACATTCCCAACAAATTACTTCCCTACTTCTCGCCGGAGTGGCGGTTCAAGACCACGGTCTGGTGTATTTGTACATATATTTCCACGATAATGATGAAGTTTCATGGAGAATGCCAATAACTAGCCAGTGATGCTGTTACCATATCGGCTTTGTCACAAACAGAGCAGTAATTCATTATCGTGTGACTAACTTGTACAGCCAAAACCATGACCCATTTCTAATCTGGCCGGATTCCATCTGTTCGATTTGGCATGTTTGTTCCTTAATGGCCAACATCTTGCCATTGATTCTTTATCCTTTTTCCTCTTTAAGAAAGAACACCTTTTCAGGCGCCTGTCATCACGTCTCCTATCAAAAAGGAATCATGAATAGTTTCATCAATACTACAGCTTTTTGCGGTCAGAATACTTATAAAGCAATAATCAAAGGTAGGTCGAAAGGTATGTCAAAGGTATGTCACCTCCTGTCCACGTAAATGTCCCATGCCTAAAGCAAAAGCCTCGATAACAATGCATGGAACTTACAATTGAGGACATATACCTATTTCAATAAACGATGACGTTGGGCAATCCGAGACCGAACGTAATATGTTGCTTTTATATTTCCCTACTAAAATATATAAAAGCACATTTTTTAAAGTCAAAACTCAAAATTTACATTTGAATTTTACAACAAACTACATCATTCGGCTTTGTATACGTCCAAATTTACAGCTAGTTACTCCGTCTCAGATGTCAGACTCAGATCGCCGACCGTCAACGTTTTTTGAAACAGGTATGTGGAAATCGTGGAGGATACGAGAAAAAAGTTGTCCTCAAATGGAGGCAGAGGGGGTTATATAAAGCGATCAGTGCGTTTGAACATTCAGGGTGTTTGAACATTCTTTTATACTTTAGAAGGGGCAAGTGTGTTTTATGCACTTACCAATGAAATAACCACCCCCTAACCCCCAGGACAGGGAGGGGAAATTAACATTCACGTAATGTTAAATTTAACACTTTTCACCGGTTCCCGAAGAAAGATTTGCTGTTAAAATAGTTGAAGTTGTTGCTGTTAAATTGTTAAAACAGTTGAAGTACTCGTTAAATTCCCGCCCTCTCCTAGGGGTCGGGAGTTTCAATTGACTAGTAGTGCATTGGGTTTCTTGATTGCGGGATTAAAAGATTATGAGACGATGACTGGCGCCCAGCTTTCAGCAGATAAGGAACCGACATGCTAATAGAAAGCGAAGATAATTTAGAGTCATTTCCTTTGGTTATTGAATGCCTAGACTGGTGCTGAGTGAAAATACACGTAGATTATGATCACATTGTCATGCCGAAAATGACAATAAAAGTATCCTGTTGCAAAACATTTTCGATTTTCAGCACGAAAAATTGTTTACTGGCATTCCGACCTGTCCTTTCGTATAACGTTCCTGTTAATTTGGTTGGCGAACATTTTCTTAATAGAACGCAATCAAAAAAGCCTTGCTGCTTCAAAAGCACATCTTTCCGTGAATTATTCTAAGTCAAGATGTTTAGATCATATTCTTCTATCCCGCATATTAATGAGCAGGAAATTTGAAAGTCAAAATACCCTCGATACGGTGATAGTTGAAACACTAATTTCGCTTTTCGAATTGAAAAAACGTACACCAATAACTAAGATAATAAGCTCGTTAAGCTGTCTGTTGAACAATACGATTTACGTCTTTCCCAATCGTCTGCAAAGGAAAGCCCAGATATCAGAGAAATTAAGGTTATGCTCTGAAAGACAAAGAAGACAATTACATTCGCATTACGTTCGCTTTTGCTTTCAAAATTATAAAATTCAGAGCATATTTTTGTCTCTTGAATCCAAATGATCGATCTTTTCGCCCAAACTTACCTTTCTAACTCCATATTTAGTGACATGGAGTAAATATTCGTCTCACAACGGGCGTGAGAGACGACAGAATCTATGATGAAAGACCAAAACATTCACTTTGGTCGAGGAGCAGCTTGCAATACCAACTAGGGCGCTGGCTTGTCTTAGCTTGTCAAGAAGTTGGCGCCTTCGCTTTCGAGAACCAATCACAAGCCTTGTCGCTAATGACCTCCTGTCAATCAAATGAGATTCGTCCAATCACAGTACGACAACTGAAGCTTCTAACATGCAGCCCTCGTGGTAAATATCACATGACGAATGATCTAGTACCACAGCCTCAAATAACTAGAGGCATTCGGTGTCTTCATCTTCCTTAGCCAAGTTTGTGGAGTACGAACGTCATCTAAAGATAACTCGTTATACTTTCCCCTTATCAAGTGAACTCGGACACTACCTTCCAGATAGGGAAGGTTGTATTTTTAGATCAATTGAAGGTTGTTTACTTATTACTACGGCCTTTTCAAGTCGGTGTTATTCTGAATACAGGACCCTTCTCCCTACATGGCAACGTGTGACGCATACGCGTCCATCGCGAGAGCTCAACTAACTTTTGATTACCTGCATACTAACAGGTAAGTCTAACGGATGCAGTAGTGAACAAGATCTGCAAGCACTCAGAACTGAATTTTAACTCGGCGCCGTAAGCTATTTTTCGTGCAAAACTGGACTGTGAAGTAAGCCTCGAAAGACTTAGTCATTTTGACCTTGTTTGCCTTCGTTTATAGTAGAGATCTACTACACTTATCCCAACTTCTTAATTACTACGGTCTTTGGCTCGTATTATGGTGTCGAGGAATAGTTATTTCACTGTATGCGAAAGACTTGAAGTCGCTGTCTTTTAGTTGACGAAGAATGTGCTTATCTAGCATATTCACTAGATGGAGTCGCCGAAATACGACACCTGGGAAAGCATGGCATAATTTATCACCGAATCACTCATCCTTATCGAGTAGTGTTTACATGGATGAAATTTGCTTCATAATGAGATTCCTCTCTTATTTTCCTCTAGTACAACTCATGAATTCCTTTTTGGTGCTCTTGCCGAGCTAGTTGATAATGCTAGGTAAGTTAAATAATGAAGCAGGAGTCATGTCACTCTGCGAATAGCCAGTCATTGCGACGCGATTATTATCAAAACTGTGCTACGATATTAGACGAACTCGTTTATAGACGGAAAGAAATATTTATCAATGAACTTTTTGTGATGTGGAAGCGACTTTGCAAATGTTAATAAGACGCCTGCCTTGGTCTACCCTTATTACGACCTTCCTGATAGATTTGTTTACATAATTTGTCAATCATACTTTTAGGACTGATATTAAAAATACAGAAGGCAAAGAAAACCTCTATGAAGCTTACTTCTTTACTTTTTTTATATGTCCGTCATCGGACATAAACAGCAATTTCAAAAGAAAAGACAAGACGGCTTTCATCTGCTATTTACTCAGTACCAGCTCAAACTCTTTCCCTTTGATGTTTTCATTGCACCTGTTTTTCTGTTATGGAAGGCGCCAGTACTTACAAACAATACTATTTTAACTCCCTCAGAGATGCTGCATCAAAGAGGATTGATATTTACTCAGGTTTGTAGTTAATGAACAAAAAATTAATGTCTCAAAATTAACCCAGTCATCTCTGTTCAGACAATAATCTGGACCTTTTGATATATACTTTGGAAAGGGCTGGAATACGTAAAGACCACTATCTTGCATCTCTTAAAGATATGATTGCTGGGTAAATGGTAAATAAGGTAATATGATATAAAGCATCTTCATCATGGAAAAAAGTTAATTATCCCATCTTTACTTCCTTGTGACTTCATTTACAAGTGGTTGTCAGAGAACAATACCCATAAGTTAATCAAAAATTATAAATATTTTATCATGGTTTGAAAGATCTCAAGTTAAGGAAGTGGAGTTTGATAAGCTTGAAGTATAAACTAGATAAAATTAGCAAAGTGGAAGTATGGTATTGAAATATTGTTAAAGATAATTTAGATTTTTTTGTGTATAAGGGATATTCAACTCAATCCACCTTTTTTCCTGAGAGGACTCCTATGGGAATCCATTAAACTAGTGAGTCATTGTTTGGAGTTGCAGCAAAGACACAAACAGTACCTAAGGATAGACCCTTATCTTTCTAATCTTTCTTGCTATTTCACAAAAGTCAGTACTTTAATAAATTATACATCAAATCTCTCTGGTTTGGCAAGTGATGGTTTAGCTCTGTGATGGCAAAAACCTTAAATTCCTAAAGGACTTTCTAAAAAAATTATTTAAACTTTGTTGATATGAAGTTTAGAATAGCTTAAGTTGTTTAGGATTTCTTTGTAATCCCTGGAGACATCAAATTTCTAAATATATTGTTGAAATAGATTTCCAAATAATTAAAACTGAAATAGTATTGAAAATTAAATGTTCCTGTTGAATTTTTATTTTTACTGAATTTGGTAACAAAGTTGAGGAATAAGTCATTTCCACTCGCATTAATTTTTAACATTTTCCTCTAAATGGTTTCCTTTCAAGCATATCTTTTGATAACCCAAATAGAATGTTTTGTCCTCTTTTTTGGTATTTGTTATCTGCAAATTTTGTTCTCTGCTCTACTTAAAGAAGACTGAATTAGGGATTATATGCTTTAATTCAACATAACTTATCAAAAAATTTAAGATAAGTAGCATGCCTGAATGGAGAATTCATTTAATTTTTTTCACTTTTAAATTTTGTTCACTAATGACTAATGGATCTCCCTAACACCTGTCCAGTTTTTTCCCATTCTAAATAAACCCTAAAAATCAATTGTCCTAGTTCATAATGACGTCTTGGATTGTTTATAAGGGGGACAGAATCATCCACAACAATAGAAATTTGAACAAAATTCTCTCAGTTAAGCATTTCATTTTTACAGCACATGCACTCTACATTTTAATGTTCATAAGTTTAGGTATCACCAGACATAGTGACGTTGTCCAAAAATTAAATTTAAAATGTGGTGAAAATTTTCCTCGTTCACCAGTTATTGACGGCCCAACTAATATAAATTTTAATTAACCTTTTTGGAACCAACAGTCATAAAAACCACCTGGTGCTTTTATGCTGCCACAAGATTATTATGCTGAAAGATTTTATTTCCAAACGTTTTAATTTTCACCCCAATCTTTCTCGATAAATTTTCTAAACTGTTATGTCCAATTTAAGAATTTACGAATTTACTTGAATCCTGCTTCAAGGATGTTTTGTCTAGACCTGGTCATTTTCCAGAACAGTTTTATGTTCAGCATTGTACTATTGTGGTCGTTTTTTCCGTTCATATCTCTTTACCTGGCAACTAAAATTAATTTAAACATGGTTTCTTCTTTTTTTTATACTCCACTGACATGTACTAAGCAAGTTTCTTACAAAAACAGTTTTTAGGACCATAGCATCATTTAGTATTGATAATGATGAATAGGAAAAACCTGAAAAGAGAAAGAAAATGAAAATAACTAAAGAAAAATGGATTAGGAGACAACCTCTTTTATTCGATATTTGATGTTTTCTGGTTTCTTTTTTACTAAGCACCTTCAGTCAGTCATTTACATGGTTTTTGAAATATGCTTTTGATAGTTTACTGAGGTCAGTGTTTTAGTCTTCGCAGTTAATCTTCGTCTAGGAGTACAACTGTGTCGAGAAGAAGTTTGGCTGTGTGGGGATCGTCTCAGTGGTGGAAAGCCTGGCCGACACCGAAGGCTGCACAAATGATGTTTGTCAAGAAACGGCACTTCATTCTGGATGCTCCACACCGCGTGTCACTTGTCAAAGAACCAAAGGACCCGGTTGATAACTTTGGTTGTCAACACTTTTTCTGGCTTCAATGGTGATTTTAGTGTGAACACTTTTAACTGGAAAACTATCTTGATATTGGCTAGTGTCGTGCGTTATCAAGAACTTATAACAGAGGATCATCCATTTGGACCGTGGTCTTCTGTGTGGCAATTGGGTGCATATCGAATCATCACACAAGTGTGACTGAAAACATAGTTTGTCAGGTCATCTGCCAGCTTGAAAAGAGGAAATTATTGGGCAAACATGTATTTTTGGGAAAAACCACCAGGAAGAGGATTTGGAAAGAAAAACGAATGACTTGGTCTTTTCGGGATGTCTTCTTTTTCACGTAGAAGGCTTTCATGTTTAATGTTCTGTGCTACAGTTCATTAATTCGACTCCAAGTCTTTGTCCAAAATATGGCTTTGGATCGGACCTTCTGCGCAATAAAAGCAAAAACGCTTAATTCTTCAGTAAATTTAGATCGAAGACCAACACTCATCTCAAATACTCAATGTTCGGATCTTAGGTTTAGAGGTTAAGCGTTTTAGAAGTAGGCTGTAAGGGAAACCATTTATGGCATGTAAAATTGGACATAAAAACTCTTAGACAAGGATTTTGACTTGGGATTAAATGTTGCACATCTCGCCAGTGAAGAGAACAGGCGAATCAAAGCAAGAAGTCGTGGCATATCTTAGCGAAGATGACAGAGCACAGAAAGAAAAGGTTTCAAATGTAATCACCGTTGATATGTGACCAGCAAACGAAGATACGAAAGAAAAACATCAAGCAATCAAGAAAGATGAAGTAAAAACGATTCAGCGCAAGAAACGGTGCGCTAGAAAAAAATTTGACAACCATTATTTATGTAAATGACAAACAGAGGCAAAATGTCCTGATGTAAATAGAACGTCGGATAATGAATGGAAAACAAGAACGCGAAAGAGTAGTGAACTTTATTTCAGCGAAGTATTAAGCCTTTTATATCATCCGACCAGGTTCCTAACGTCAAGCTTAATCTAAAGCTTATGGCAACGAAGGAAAGTGGTTCTTAAATGAATTTGGATAACAGCTGATCAAGACGAGAAGCCATCTCTGCTACAGTAGAACGAGAAGAATTCTGAGAAAACCGAATCGAGCTTCGGATGGCTGCCTGTGACGTGTTGATGCACAACCTTTCATCTCAAGCTGAAGGCACTAGTCGGTCGCTTCCAAAGCACTTTATCCATCTGCAACATGACATTATTATACCATGAAGAAGACTTGAAGATGAGATTGTTGGAAGTACGGTCAGGTATCACCGGACCAAAGATTACACAAGTCACTTGTTTGGAACTCGTAGTTAACATACCAAGTTTTGATGATGTCTGGATATTCATGCGGTGATATTTACTTGGATATACGGCCCAGTTTTGGTAACGTCAACTTAAAACATTCCGTCGTAATTTACAAGCACGGGAAAGAAAAATGAAATGACACCCGCTTTCTCGTAATTTGTTTTTTAAGAGGATGCATCACCTCCAATTCCGTTTCAGGACAGGACCCTTATTGGAAATTGCCGATTATGTGAAAATTATCAGCAAATCGTCTTCCCGGACTGTTGTTATTTGGATGAAAGTGTCTTTTGACACGAATGTCCTCTTTCTAGAAAGATGATCAGTCCCTAGAAGACGCTTCTGTCGTCAGACCCTCGTGCTTTATTTAACAGTCTTGTTAGATCTTTACTTCACCCTTCCATTGCCAGATTCAGAATGAATGTCTGAAGACATCCTTTCATTGTTTGAACGAAATAAATGAATTCGGTTCGACGCGACATACAGCCACTGATGACTCGATGACACACTGTCATTTCTTGAAATTGTTTTGGCTTCTGGCTCACTTCAAGAATTGGCTTAAGACATTAGTATGGTCTATTTTTTTTGTGGTTGGACACGTTTGGAGTGTCACTCGGGCTCACATACTTGTTTGACATCGACCATTATTGTGTCTCGGTACGTGGGTCTGGTTTAACGCATAGTTCCGGTTTACCTCGTTGGTTTGGCTTGACAAATTTTGGCCCATATATTAGAATGTGTAATTTGTTGAACCCGATGTGTTGGATGGATTCCTGTAGCCCTTCTGGTAACCTTTCTCTTCGTCGTCATTGATAAAAGCGGAGGTTCACATAGACATGCGACAACACTTCATTTACCTTAAAATGACAATAGCTATTATTAAAGCTGAGCTCGCAATGAGGTAATCTTTCTTTAAGAATCATTCAAGAAAGGCTATCGGGTCAGTACAATGCATAATGGCTCATTTACATCTCATCTGCATGTAGCCCAGCTGTTAAACAATGCGACATCAAGAGCTATAGGACTCGTATCCATCACATTCTCCTTTCCAGTTTCCACCAGTTTCCGATTTGCACCACAAGGCAGTGTTGATGAGAATCGAAGACCAGGTCTGAGGACATTGCATGCGTAGATTCATCATACGCACTCATCTGGTTGTCGTAATTTGTCTCTTAGTTGATAACTACAAGACAGCAAAATGTTTTTATTTCTGTTGACTAGTTTCTCGCTCACTAAAGATCACAACTACGAAACGTTTCCTAGTTTTCCCAGGCCTTTAGACCTATCTTATGCTTTCATGGTGATTTTTATTGAAGCACCATGACGTCTTTCTCTTACGGAGTGTACACTTTATGTATTCCAGCCCTTGGAACAAAAAATCCTGTTATGATATTCTACAATTACGAGGCCCAATTCAGAAGCCGGTCTTAACATGTACCTCTATTGGAACCAGTAAGGTATCCAAATACCCTTTTATCGAATGCGTCCAAATGAACCAGTGACAATGGTTTCAAGTCGAGGTTAGAGTAAAATACATCTAGTTGAACCAACGTCGAGCTGTAGTCACTGCTTCCTTTCGCGTCACTTTCATAAAATTTTGAAGTCAGAATAGGGCTATAAGATTTTAAATTCGAGTCTGGTTCATGATTAACTGGTTTTGAAATCTATAATTGTTCAATTTCAGTTCCCGCGGCGTCTTACCGTGGTAAATACATGCTTTGTTTTCTTGACGACGGCGATGGAATGGATCCAGGTACCATATCACCTTTTCTTAATTCAGAAAAGACGACATTACCTAATCATGTTATATTTTTTTGTTGCTACGTTAAGCTTTGATGCGACGGCTGATTGATTTCTTCTTTTCTAGACGAAGTGGCAAACGTAATCAAATTTGGTCGTTCTGAAAAAAGAATCGTAGACAAGAACATGATTGGTCAATATGGAAATGGTCTGAAATCGTGAGTAATGTAGATTTTGACACCAGAGAAAAACGTCTGCGCATGCTCTGATCTGTATGCAAATTATCTAAAAACGTCTTCGTACTATTGTAAGAATATGCAAATTTTACTTTCACACTTGTCTTACAACTGGACTTCACAAAATGCCAAATTTTAAGGTCAGTTCTTAAAACTTAAGGCTAATTCTTACATATGTTCTTCATTTATATGATATCTTGGTCCTACGAAAGTATACCACCGAAATGTTTTGTATACTCGGAGAAAATGAGCATTTATTTTCACACTGAAACTCTCTTAAATTCTTGTAAACATTGGTAAAATTCACACGTGCAGACGTTTTCTCTGGTGTCGTAGATTGTACACATCCTCTTGATATCCCTTTTAGCATAACTCATACACGTTTCTAATTATATCTTTCACAGGGGTACCATGAGAATTGCCAAAGATATGATATTGTTCACAAAAAAGTAAGTGAGCTTGGATTGTAGGGCAGCATAGGTGATAATAAGCCAGCCAAATGGAGCGTTTTTCGTTTGAGTGGAAAACGTATGGACTGACGTGCAGCATGTACATGTTGCGGTATAAGATAACACAATAAGCTTCCCATTGTTTTAGTGTAACGGTAAATTACGGTACTACTATAGTAGTTATGAATATTTGCCGTTCCCTTTCCCACTCATACAAAGAGCCCGCTGTTCGCTGCAGTTCAAATTCAGCATTTTCTTGAAAATAAAGTTACATATTCATCTATATTGTATATTCAACTAAGGCGTCTTTGCTTCTTTCAGAGACAACAAACTAAGCTGTTTATTTATATCACGGACATTTCAAGAAAAAGAGAAAATACTCGATGAGGTTTGTGCCCTACAGCAACTGGGTTTCTCCTGTTAGTACGACAGTAGTTACAGTATCAAATTCCAAGTTCTCGTGGTTTGTTCATGGGAAAACATTTTAGGGATTGCCCTAGAAGAACGTTTATTCTTGAGGGCAATTTTCATGGCGACTTTGTTTCGTTTGCAGATCATCGCGCCGATGCCGACGTGGGATGCCAAGACAAGGAAACCACTTCTTAAGAAAAATCGGGATATTGAGCAGGTATCTGCCCTCAGTACTGTCCTAGATAGAGGGAGCGAACCCCTCCCTTAGAACCACAGCTGCAAGATAGAAAGAATTAACCGCTACGTCATCTATCCCACATAAACAAAACGTTCAATCAAAATGCTTATTTCTGGTATTTATACCCAGGCAAGGCCAGAACCTGCTCGTCTTCCAATAAATCCACTCGACCAATCGGGGCGTCACAGTTTTTAAGAAATATGGCTGGTCCGACAGACAATATCATAAACCTCTTGATTTCAGGAAGATTTTTGACTTTCATTGCCGTTCTTCAAATGTGTCCACAGAATGCATAACACCCATCCAAACTATATATAATTTCCAGCAGTCAAAATTAGTTTTGAAGTTGTAAACGAATAATGTTTTGGCTTGTCGAACGTAGCAAAAGCGGAACTATAAGTTGAGATAAGGCTTTCGTTATCACTTTATTGGCAATACAACCATTCTCATCTTTTCTGTCTGAGGTTTTATGATGTAACAGTATACAATACTTTCGATCTACAGCACAAGACAGAAGTTGGTATCATCACAAAATATTCACCATTCAAGACGACAGAGGACATCTTCAACGAGTTCGACAGAATCAAGTCAACAGGTCTGTAAGCAGACTAGACCATATGATTTCAGTTATGCAGGCCTGCGAATTAGCGCCGGTCGTCGGGCATTTGTCCGGTACATTTGAGGTTTTAACTAGCGAACGCTCAGTCTGGCCGGACACGATCGCTCTATGAAATTTTCAAAGTGGGAAAATATTTTTGTCCGACCACAGCAGCTGCATAGTAGGTCAAACCTGGTCCTTGGCCTGACATATGACAAGCCTTATAAAAAACGTATTTGCAGGCTTGGTTATGTTTTCCTGTTGACACTTCGATTTGTTTGTTGCAGGAACCTTAGTTGTTCTGTTTAACATGTCGTTGATGGATAACGGTGAACCCGAGCTCAACGTAAGTATGATGCGTCATTCCTAATGGTATGAGATGGCATAAGACAAAGCTGTCATGTTAGAAACGTAATAAAAGAAAAAGATAGGGTCCTCCAACCTGTCGGCGAGGCGATAAAGGATTTTTATGTTGTTTAACATGAAATAACACGCCAAACTTCCAGCTAAAAGGTTGTCTTTTCCCTCTCTTACTGCAGGTCAATGCTGACCCGTACGATATCGTTATGGCGGACCCTTACAATGGTGAATCGTATGGAGATGATAATTAGTGAGTGGTTTGAGTAGTCGTGATGATAATAACAAACCATAAGTAATCCTGCTTTTGAGCTTTTTCGTAGAGGGGACATCAGCAACCATTGTCCACAATGCTCCTTCCCGGAGTTTCCAACAATTCTTCATGATTGTACGCGCCAGCGAGGTCAGGGACAAAAACATTGAAAACTGATCGTGGTTTTTGGAAAATACGTCTACTATGTCTAAACAAGAATAAGAAAAGCTCTGTTACTCAGATATCCTATTTGATAAATCCATTTACATCCTTTTTTCGCATTTTAGTCCACATCTGACAAAGCGCTGTTTGTTTTTCGTCTAATTTCCGAAGTCTCCATTATATACTTTGCCCCGCCGACGTACCCGACCCTGACCTCGTTTGCACGCGCAAAATCAAGGAAAATTATGAGTATCTCCGGGAAGGTGCATAGTGTCCTGTCATTTTCTCTACCAACGCTGGGTGGACTTAGTAAACAGGTCGAATTGTGTGAAGAGACGCAGTGGGTTATGGCTGGGGCAAATGTTTAAAATGATCTTTCCAGTGATCATAAAGAAGAAATTGATAGACTTAACCGTATTTCTTCCTGATCATCACCTGTTGTGGTTGGACTAGACATACAAAAGAATGCGTATAACCATAGGCCATGGCTTTCCGGCTAAATTGTGTCAAGGGAGAAGGATGCACTTTGGAATCTATGAAAACCAAAGAACCATGGATCACACATGAGCCATCTTATCAACAAATGACCAAAGTATTTCCCATAGGAACTCCAATTTTTTTTTTCTGTCGATTTTCAGCATTATCCCCGAAAGGAAGTCATTTCGCGCCTACACTTCGATCTTGTATCTTGATCCAAGAATGAAAATCTACATTCAGGTACGGTGTGCATTTATCCCGTTTTATTAGGCCACCATATCATCTTAGACAAGCCTCGACATGGTTGTTTCCAATCAATTCTTATCTAGTTTAACCAGTTTATTGTTTCTGTTCCTTTTTCAGAACAAAAAAGTTCGTACAGTACGATTAACGACGTCACTTTATAAAACTGTGTAAGTTATAGGGAAAATATCGATGGAAAAAATTGACCCGTTCATCTTTCCTTCCCATTTCGAATCCACATTGAGACAAAATTCGATACCTGAATTCTTTTTCTGAATAACATCAGGATCCTTAGTGAGGGAGGGGAGGGGGGGAGGTACCAATTTCATTTCCCAGCCATTGATTTTACATATCCCACTTTCCAGCACCCAAATCCCGTACTCTTTTCTTTACATACATTTTTCCATTCCCATTTTGTTCTCATTTCTAGTGGCCTAAATCCCCTTTTCCCAGGGAAAAAATTTGCAAATTCCAGTTCCCATTTTACCCTTCAAGACCCTCGTGCATCCATACTAATGTATATTTCCAAAGGTATTACCAATAAGCAAAGAAATAATGCTAAAGGGAGCGGCAAGTGTTCATGAGTGTTACGATTAATTAGATAAAAATCTGAAGGTAATTTTTTAGTTTTCTTTTTCTTTCTCACCTATTTCTCATCGTTGCAGGTCGTACACCTTCATGTCGAAGCGCTTCAAGAATCGACTAGAAAAAGAAGAGAAAAAAGCCGAGATGAATTTAAAAACAGGTTAGAAAGAAGCGGATCTTTATGCGGTCTCACTAGTTAATCCAGGAAAGAATGTCTTACAAATTCATCACTGCCCTTACTACTATCTCTTGAAATGTTTTTAGCTGAAGCTAAAGTGCACGAGCTGGAAATACAAGACAGGTAAGGCTCGGACACACGATGCGACGTTATTTGCGACGTTGTGGGGAAATCGTGTGACCACCCCTAAAAGGAGCACTCGTTTCCACTTCTGCAACATCGCGGGCAACAGTTGCACGGGTGGACACACGGTGCGATTTTCCCGTTGCAAGACAGACAACGTCGCATCGTGTAACTAAAGCATTTGGGTGCAATTGGTACATTACAAAAAATGTTTCGAAAGTAGCGTGGTTCTTTTACCTACTAAACTGGTATGTCGGGAATCCCGCCCCCTTTGCCGCCCCCCACCCCCCCCCCCACAAAAAAAACAAAACAAACAAAAAAAACACACACACACGCACACACAAATCCTGGCGACGGGTTTGTACAAGATGCTTACATGTTGTTATTTTGTCCAGGGAGGAAAGAGAAAAAGCAGAAAAAGCATGCAAGGATTCGATTGTAAGTTCATTTTACTCATTTCTTTCCTGTGGAATGAATCCCTTTTGAAGAACAAGCCGGTCTTGATGTGATTCCCTTTATTTTGGTTCTTTAGGCTGTGCAGAGACAAGCTGGTGCTCGCTTAGCTGAAGCAATAGCAGACGTTAACATGAAAAGGATGGCTTTAGACAACAGGAGAAAGTACGCTAGTAACCTCTTCTGTTGTCCTCTTGCTCTTGTCCTACACCCTCTCTCATTAACGTCCTCCTAGTACTTATGCTCCTTCATCACTCTCCTTTCCTCACATGTTCTCTACTTCCAAGCTCCTTTCTGTTACCCCACGATTTCTCCATCCTTTTTTGTTTCCTTCTCATATTCACCAATTTTCCTCGGTGTGTCCGGCTCCTTCCCCACTAAATGTCTCATTCCACAGAGGCCGTTTAAATGACACTGGAATGAGTCTCGTTCCGGCTCGAGAATGAATTTCATACCGCGTTTACATGATAAAAATTGCCAGACCGCTGTGCCTGATACGCATGCACCACTCGCGTTCCAGTCTCCCCAGAGAGCGGTTTCATTCCAGAATGAGTGTTCGTACCACGTTTACATGATACTGGTATAGAATGTCGTACCAGAATGAGCGTTTCGTTCCGGAATGAAAAACCGGGATTAACTCATTTCGTAATGACTTGTAGCGGTACGTAATTTTAGTCTGGTATCATGTAAAGGAATACAAAGAAATATACGGCAACTGGTATGAACTCGTTCCGGAACGAAACTCATTTCGGTATCATGTAAACGGACCCTTAATCCCCAATCCTTTCTCCTCTTGCAACTCGTAAATTTTTCACTCTTACCTGGTTATAAGTTATAAAGTAACGAAGAATTTTCTTTTTTCCCCGAGGGCTTTAAAAGATCCACAGTCTTAAGACTTTATCTTTGGCATCAATTTAAACAGACGAAGGTGTTACGGAGTCATGATCTACAACTGCAACAGGTTGGTGTATTTCATATCTTTGTTGCTGCCCTAACTTCTGTAACCATAGGATTTCGTTATTTTCCTCCTCAAAGTCGCACCTCCATTATTCGATCCCACACACTTGATGAATAAGGAGTTCCTCTCTTCGATTACTGGTCGGCCAGAGAACCAGCACTCTAGGCAAGTCAGAGTCTCCGCTTGTTTGGTTATATATACCATGTACAGGCATAACAGTCAATAATAGCATTCTTCCATTTGAATAGTGCTGTTTAATTTATTAATAGAGAATATCAATTTTACTTCGTAGGTTGATAAAGATGTACGAGAAGGTTGGGTGCCAAGTGGAAGGTGGAGTGTAAGTCCAGTCGATTTTTGTGCAAACCTACTACCCTTTTTGTATTTTCCGTCTCTTCGCTTGTAAGAGCCAAGAGTCTGATAGTATCAGTCTCTCAGAAGGGCGTCAAGTTAGAGTTAGTGGAGTAGATTTCGTATGCCTGTGAAACGTCACGGGGCGCGCTATTGTCGCGGTATGGAATTGACAACATCCATTGAACCAATGGCAGCGCGCAATATCGATTTTTCATCCAATGAAAATGTTCTTACAACGCTATCACGGCACGGCAGGACGTGGCGCATCCATACCGCATGTTTTTCACAGTCATACAATGACTACACCAGTTTATTAGTATTTCGTACAGAAAATCTTCATCTAAGGGCCTGATTATATGAAGCGGGCTGGCTCGGTTTAACGAGATCCCGGCTTCTCTATACAAAATACAAGATTCGGTCGTTGCGATAACATGGAAAACGGGCCAGCCCAGTAAGCTGAGCCCAGGTGCTCAACCGGGCCAGCCAGCTTCATATAGTCAGATCCTAAAAGCTTTTTTCATTCGCCCGTTTTCTCTATTCTGCAGTCAAGGGTACGGGATAATGGGTGTGGTCAATGTTCCTTATTTGGTACTCGAACCGACGCATAACAAACAAGATTTTGCGGATGGCAAGGTGAGAAAAATAAACTGTTTCTTCACAAGAAACAACTTATTTCCTCGGAGAAATAAAATTTTATTGTTTGGCGTGCAACATGGCTTTAACATTCGTCCCGTGATCATCCAAAACTTTTATTTACCTACAAAAAACTTACAACGATTACGACGCAAATTTCTCTATCTCTTTACTAGGAGTATAAGGCCTTGACTAGAGCACTTGGAGAACATCTGGACGATTACTGGAAAAATTGCCCAATATGTAAGTTAGCGTTTATCTTTAGGCCAGATCTATCCGTATATTCGTTAAGGAATATTTCGTCGTGAGCTAAAGCCTGGTATTCTCTTGCGTCGGAATCAGAGTCGGAATCGGAGTCATAAGCAGTTCATAAAAGTGAAAACCGATCGTCATAAGCGGAATCGGAATCGGAAGCAGAAGCCTCGATTAGATGTTTTTTGCATTAGAGAGGGCCTGGAGAAACCACTGTGATTGGTTGTCTGCTTCTGCTTCCGATTCCGAAAGGATCGGAGGAATCGGAATCGGAAGAAAATGGAAACCTTCCGATCCTTCCGATTCCGACGCGCTTATGACTCTGATTCAGACTCCGTTTTCTGATTTTCACTTCGTCTTAAGCTGCTTATGACTCCGATTCCAACTCCGATTCCGAATCCGACGCAAGTGAAAACCAGGCTTAATGCTTCACGGGTTCTAAAAGCGTTTCGGGGTAGCACTTAGGTTGTAATCACGTTTTGCCGAATCCTATGTGCACAGGTTTGTTACGAGCCTCATTCTTAGTCACATTTCTGTTCTTTTCTACAGCAAAACAAGGAGTCGTGAAATTTTGGTAAGTTGATTTGAAAATATGCGAAAGAAAGATTATGAACTTTTTTAACTGGTCAGTGACTACACCAATGCAACAGTTTAATACTCGCTGCGAATAAAAAAAGTGCTCGCTAGCCCACTGCGAGTGCTTTCATTGAGGAGTGGAGAAGGACTGAGGCCCAGTTCAGTCGTCAATTTTTTACCGTGCCGAATTCAATGTAAATGATATGATAATAAGAAACAAAAGATTTGACTGATTTGCATTGGATTCGACGCGGCAAAAGTTAGACGTCTAAATCGGTATGTCAAGACTTACCGTCGCATGACTAACCGCCACGATTAAGACTGAAGGTGACCATCTTTGGTATTTTCAGGGATGCGTACGGTTATAACAGTGCTAAATGGAAGGACGACCCATCCAGTGAAGAGAAATATGTCCGAAAACGAATGATGGACTTACCGCTCTATGTACAGTGTGGTAAGCGTACTAAGACTAGCTTTGGTTCCTTTGTATAATATATCACCATCTCCGTAGTTGTGCACTTGAAAACGTACGGAACAGACGTGCCGTGCCGTGGCTATGATTGTGTTATGTGATTGGCTCAACAGATGACGTCTATTTCGTACCGTGACGGCCCGTCACGTATATCGTACGCTGTAACGTTACACAGTCATACGAAAACTATCATATACACTTACTGTAGGATTGTTTTGAGAAAACAGACTTCTAACAGTCACTTTCGTCTGCTCTTCACAGATAAATGTCTAAAATGGCGTGAGCTGGCCTTCCATTCTAGATATGTACATCAGGAGCTATCCGATAGCTGGTGCTGCAAGATGAACCCAGATACAGACTGTAATAAGTAAGTTGCTCACTTGTCACATTTTTTGCTTGACACATCTCATTACCTTGTCAATGATGGTCACATCCATTTGCGTGAACTGATGTTTGCGTCACTCGTAGCGTGACATCTCTTTTTCTTTAATCAAAGGATAATCATCTATTGTTTTCCAGTTGTCAGAGACCCGAGAAAAAGCCAGCAAGTATTTCCAAAGCCATTTTGAAAAAAAGAAAAGTCGAAGAGGATATCAACAGAAATCGAACCCAAAAACACGTGGAAGAAATTGTGAGTTTGACAATGTGTCATCGCTAACAAATCAAAGAACAGACAGTGGATCGATAGCACTTGACCTTTCAAATGGAAACTAATAAAAGTCTATGGAATTAGTGTCTACTAATCTCTATTAAACTAATTACGCGTTTAATGCCATCACTCTACTAGTTGATCGCACCGCGGTCGTCTTCTCAAAAATAGACCCCTCTTCAACTTAGTCATTTTGTTGGTTTTAGCGAGAGGACACATCGCAGGCTACGGAGAGACTCCAGGCCAGCCGAGAAGCTATCCAACAGCCTATTAGACCTGTAAGTATGTGTTGTTTTGAACAAACTTACGAAAACAAAAGAAAGGGTTAAGGAGTATCCGAGATGGCAGAAAACAATTGTCACCCAATGGAGCCAAGGTGAAAATCGCCAAAACCGTAGAAAGACGTAGACGTAGACGTATACGTAATTTTATTGGCACCTTATAACATAAGTTACATCAGCGATTATCCAATAAATATAAGATAAATTATATAGTTAATTATTGTATATAATATATATCCACACATTTTATTTTATTTTAGTAGAAATGTATGGGCTTAATTGGGGGGGGGGGGGGGCGCGTTGGAAAGTTTATAGCGAGCATATTTAGGACGAGGTTACAGAAATATTTTTCGTTGAGAAAAGGTTTGCGCTATTTTTTAGATGCATGGTGGAAGGGAGATGGGCCTTTGTAACATGCCATTTCGGTTCTCGTTGCCTCTGATATACGAAAGTCCACTTGTTTTAATGCTTGTCTTTCACCGATTCTTTGTCAGAAACCACAACCACAGTCGCAGCCTAGATCTGTGAAAAGTCCACTTAACATACCAACCATATCAAGAACCAAAGCAGCTACAAGTAACACAAGAACACCAGTCGGACCGGTAAGCATATCTATACTATCTGCATTGTTGTCCACAGGGGAGAGTGCCCCCTGGTTAGGCTGGAAGATTTGTCATCTTTGCGAAAAGTCGAAGCCGAAATTAATAACTTAAAGTATTTACTTACTGAATTTTGTAGAGTGCAAGTCCGAGTCCACCATTACCTCGTCCAGCCAAACAAGAAAGGGCACCACAAAGGGTTAGAAATCTAACAATATAATGTAATATCGTAGTGTTATGTCAGTTTATAATGACGAGGTAAAAATGATTCCGCCATCTTGCAATCCTAAATTCAACCCACAATTTCATACGGATTGAGTTCCTTATCAAATTTTCCTTTGAACTTGGGAAAACTGATATTTGACTTTTTTCCCTCAGCAAATTGAAGTGAAAAGTAAACCTCGTCCTACTGCCGACAGCACCGACAGTAAACTAGAAAAACGAGAGGTAATGGTCCTTGTAGACGAACAAGATGCCATGTTGAAAAGAGCGGAGAAAGTCTGTTGTGTTGTCATAAAAACTAATAAATTAATTTTAACAAAATTTAAATTTTCAGATTCAACAGAAAGCGAAACGCCCTCGTCCAGTTACAAATACTTCTACCGAGGTGAGAGAAAAATTTGATGTTTTTGAAGTGTAACGTGCTTACTTTAGTAACGAGTCACGACTCTTTTTGTTCTTAGAAAGAAAATGCCAAACGACGAAAGAGTGACGCAGCACCCCAAGCCGCTACCGTAAGTAGTCAATAGGGTGCATACCATATCATGAAAAACTTTGTAAGAAATTGCACAAATTTGGACGTATTAGTAAGTTCAGTAAAGAGTTCTATACAAAGCTTTGGATTAATTTGTACAATTTTGTTAGTAAACTTTTTCACGGATATATGGTATGCACTCTAAGGGATAGAAGTTCTTTAGTGGTTGGAGAAAACATCCTGACATGTTTGATTTTCTCCATTTCCAGATATCAGAGGTTGACAGTAATGTCTTGTCTGATAATACTGAGATGGAGTGGAGCAGCGAAGGAGAGTCAATATCAAGTTGTTCGTCGAGACAGTTAGGACATACAGGTAACGAATGGATCTTAAAAACAGGCTTATTAACAACATCATGATCAGATTTGTTGGAATTTATTTTACAAGGTGCAGCATTCTTGGTTTGCTATCATTACCAGGAATTAAAATAAAATAATAAGTCATGATCGTTGGAGGAAACACTTGTTGACATCATCCAACATGGTGGCTATGACGTCATATGGGAACCAGCAATTTAATATTGTTGCTGATCAAAATTTGTTTATAACCGTCATCAGGCCGAAATAAGAAAAGGATACAGGAGTTTCTGACTCTGATTGAATTGGCAATCTGCATCAAAGCTCACAAAGCATCATGGGAATCTAAGTACAGAGGAAGTGAAACAAAGAAATTAGAAGATCTTTGAGCTAATTTTTACTCCAATATCTTCTTCTATAAACATTGTCTTTTTCTTGCAGAACATAAGAATAAACTGTTAGCTGAATTATTTTTGGATGCAAAATAGCACGAATACTCGGTTTCCCATCATGCTTTGTACTAGAAAATCCAGCTCGCCCATTGGGTCTTGGCAGAGACCCAAATTATGGTAAATGTTATCCAACATGGCGGCCAAATAGCTACGGTCTAACCAATAATCTCTCTTTGTTGGTTGCAGGAGAGGACATTCCATCGTTACAGGGTCGATCTTGTGAAGGCAGGACAGACGATGGCCGATGGCATGCTGGTACTATAGTATGTCTGAAGGAGAAACCAGAAGGTGTTCGGGTTAAGATCAAATTCCTCCAGCACCCAAGTGACAAATTTGATAAATGGTAACAAAGATTCTTTCCTTTATAGGTTCAAAATAAGACTAATAAAAATTTGTCCTGTATGGAATTATCGGACCGAATATCCGCCCTCTCTTAGCCACAATTCAAAGCAGGACGCGTTTGGTATCCTTCAGTTTTTTACTCTTTTGGTTACCTTTTTGTAATCCTAGTATTTTAAATAATATAAATTTAGTTGGACTCTCTGGCTCTTCCTAAATAACATTTACTCCCTCTCTACAGGTATGACTACCCAGGACCTAATATTCGTCTTAACGGGGTGAGTGGATATTTCGACAAATTTATGATCTTGAGTTTCTGAACTAAGCCAAATGTAATAAGTAAACGCATATGTCTTACCTTCATAGTCTACACCGATTCCAAGTCCCTCGGAACCTATCAGCCGACCATCACCTCAACCTTCTCCGCAACCGATGCCGTCCAGTTCCATGGTTGAGCTACCCAGCACTACCACGATGGAGTCCACGCTAACCACGGAACACGCCTCGGGACATACCTCTCCTGTACGATCCCCCGATAATGGGGTATCATCGAATACGGACAACGAAGAAGCGCTCCAAGATATTGCAGCATTGTCAAGGTAATGTTGGCCTTTCTGTAGTAGCTTTCGTCTGACAAGGCTTGTACGGGCAAGAAATCGTGATTCCAAAAAATTGGTAAATTTTCCAAAAGTGCTGGGACAATTGCTAGTTACTTGGTATGGATCATACCCGTTTGGGAATCGTAAAAACCTGTGATAGTGTTAAAGTGGGTTACGTCTGGTACGAACGTGCCGTGACCGTGACGATTTTGTGCCCAGCATTCTGATTGGACGAACAGAATTTTCATACATTGTGATCGACCGCATCAACAGTTTCCTACCGCCACTGTTCCGCGTGCCGTCCATACACACTAAGGGTTTTGCTCCAGGGGCAGGCTCCCGGGTCATCTTGCACAACTAGTACACGTGAGAGAGCATGCTGCAAGAGCTTGCTGTGTGGTGCAGTCATGCTCGCTGATATTTAACCGGTCTAATCAAGGAGCGTGAACCGGAGGCAAAATTCTGCTCCCGCCACAACCTCTTTCACAATCTTTGGTACATACGGAGCAAAACGACCCTGGAGCCTGTTCCCAGAGAAAAGCTCTTGGTATGTATAGGCTTATATAATCTTTGAAATCTGCAATACTGATAATTTGTGGTTCATATATTTTGTAATTTCCAGGAAAATGCTGGAGTTCTTTGTACCTCCAAATTTCCACCTAACAAAGGAGCAGCTTGGAAGTCTTTCAGTATGGGAGCTAAGGAATTTTAAAGTGGTATGCACGATATCATATCTAATGTCGATGGATTACTGAGTGAGGGTCTATTTCGTACCGTTTTAGCCAGTTGCTGACTTAGTCTTTTTGTTTGATGCAGAGAGATTTCTGTGACAAGTATGAGGAAGGGTTAGGCACGGTAGGCTGCTGCTTCTCGTTTCCCATTGCTTTCCCATTCAGTTCCCTTTTTTGTTCGCATACGACTCACTCTCACGTTTGACTCTTAGATTATGAACAACATAACGACGGGAGGCAAGAAATCCGAACAAAGAGCAGAACAAATGGAGAGAAAGCACAAAGAAGCATCCGAACAACTCTCAACAACCACACAAAGGTTGGAAGAAACGAAAGCAGAACTTGTCGAGACGAAAACACACCTTACCAACTTACGAAGAAAAACGGCTAGACTTATTCGCATGTTAAACGATGTAAGTATCTTGTAAATTTATGGTTCACTAACCAGAATGTGCTGATATCCCTAGACTATAACAGCAGGCATAGGTTTATACCATGTTGTATATTTGAGTGGAGACCATGAACCGAGTTTCTTCCTTTTACGCTCTTACAGAACAGTGATGAAAACGAAATAACGGACGACTCGGTGGAAGGGATGCTTGATAACTTCATTACTATTTTGGAGAACGAAGGCAATCAACAGTAGTCGAGTCAACGCTTCTCTAACCACGCAAGACAGAGAATGAAAGAAGTTACATTATTCGACGTTTCACTAACCACACAAGACTGGGAATGATAGAGGTTATAGCAGGTGTGGCTCCATCTACCTTCTTCATTTCTCACAAAATGCTTTTCTTTAGAACACTCAATGAATGTAGGTCGATAAGATCGGCCTCGAAATCTGTAATCTTGAAATATATCCAGCAGGTAACGCCCGAGTATATGTTGTTTTTGGTTTTCAAGGCACGATTACTCGAGTCGAGAAAACTGAATCACAATAGTAATATCTCGAGCGTGAATCTGGATCTCTCTCCATTGAACCTTTATCTTTTCCATTGTCTAAACCTCTTCGGGCACTATTCCGTATTGATGCCTGTCAACTTTCTTCCTTTTCGTCTTGTGCGGCACGTATAGTAGTGGAACTACGGTTGCTTTAGATCCACGAAAAAAAGACTGACAATCAAGAGGTACGAAAATCAGGCTGATGGAGTCTTGGTCCTTGAGCCTTTCACTTTGGGAAAAACAAGCTTGAATAGAAGAACTCGCTGCTTGGGTTTCAGACTAGTTAATCTTGAGTTGTGTATATAAAGAAACCATCTGCACTGTTACTGTTTACATAGAGATAATTGAATTGTGTTAAGCCATCACCATCACTTTTGGGTGGGGCATTTTATATTACAGAATTTTGTTATAAACATTTATTTTGTAAATAGAGAAATAATTTATAACGCTTTATGATGTAATTTACGACTGTTGAAGAAGTTGTAAGATAGAAGCGTCTTTGATTGAAATTATATTACAGCGCTTTTTATAATTCTGCGACCTACCGACTCCAGACTTCTGGGCGACGTCGGGCGTTTTGGCTTCCGTCAATCAAAGTTTCTACAGTCTGAGTTAGTAATTATATTGATTGACGGAAGCTAAAACGCCCGACGTCGCCCAGAAGTCTGGAGTCGGTAGGTCGCAGAATTATGAAAAGCGCTGTAAAGCAATTTGTTTGCTACGATAGACAAAGAAATTAAAGAAAGTAAAACTAAAACACATGCGCAAAAAAATAAACTCTGACAAAACAAATTTTTTGGGGGAAAAAAGTATAAAAGAAACACGCCATTTTGTTATCAAACGAGGAACTGGGTTCGAATTAAGACTGCAAAGTATGTATGGATACATCATACATTATGTATGTATTGTTTCAAAGTAAAGACCGCCAAAGAAATTCCCTTTTAAGAATTGAAGCCGAGCGACAGAATTTTACCTCTGGGTTCCCGAGGATGCGTAGCGTAGGGCTTAGGATTATAACAAAGAAATAGAATTATGCTCCGAAAGCCACATCCAACGAATACGTTACCAGTTATTCTTCAAATTTTGGGAAGAAAAATGAGGGCAACACTACATTGTTTCGGAAATTAATAGGACAATAAAATGACTTTTGGAGGGAATATTGTTTATTTGCGCCCGCGTAGTGTCATGACAAATGACACTACGCGGGCGCAAATAAACAATATTCCCGACAAGTTATTTTATTATCATTATTATCAATAAACAAGGCCAAACTATAAGTGGCTAAAATCTATTGGATGATGAATCAAAACCCAATCAGTAGTAGGGCCGATAATACCATTATCAGTCCGCTCGAGTCATTTGCAGCCCGCTGAGCGCGTGTTTCCAAGAGGGTAGTTTCCTGTTTGGCCGCGTATATTGGTAATAATGACCAATATCAAAGATATCGAGTTCTTTCGTCACCAGCATTTCCCATAACCCAGTGTGGGAGGAATTTGTTACCCAGAATGCCCTTAAAACGTTAAAAGAAAAAATGAAAAAATGCTTTTAATCCGGGTTAAAGGAAAAGCATTTATTTATTAAAATAGTTAATATTATACCAATAATTTATATTAAATTGTTCACATCAGATCAGGCATAATGGCATGCCCTGTTTGTTATATTTTGGAAAGAAAATTCGTTGAATAAAACGTCAAATATTCTTTTGGAAAGATTTGTTGCGTCATGAATTTTTTAAGAAAAGGCTATCGATTTTAAAGGTAAATTATTTCCTTTTCATCAAATTCTCTTCGGCTTGTCTGTTTTGCACCCAGAACAGGTTTTTCAATCTCAATAAATATTTATGAAAACCTCCGTAGAAGTCTTACTTTCAGTAAAAAATGACGGAGGTCATCTTTTACTGCTGTGGATGTCCACATCGATCCCTTCAGTAATATTTGGACATTTTCTTATCAAGTTTTCTGAAATAACCTTTTGAAATTCCTTCGCTCATAAATGTCTTGTCCCTTCTAAGGGAATCCAGAATCTGGAATCCAAAGAAATTTGGCTCGAAGACATGGAATCCAGAATCCAGAACTAGAACCACGAATCCAGTACTTGGAATTCGGATTCCAGCTCTAGGAATCCGGAATCCAGTACTTAGAATCCAGAATCCAGCATCATTCCGAATTCCCTTACATGGGGCGAAATGTCTGTGTTTAAAGAGTTCTAAGCCTTCTACACCTATTTCAAAAAAGGTTGTCGGTCGGAGATCTGAAAACTGAAATCTGAGACCGAGAGGAATTGTGAGCACGAGCGCAAACTGTGAATTTAAAAAATTAATTATAAAATACTTTAGATACTACGCGCGCTCTGATTGGCTAAATAGCCGTGTTTCATTAGACTGTCAACATCATAGAATCAGGTCCAAACACTCGACTACGTCTCGTGTTTAGCCTGATCTGATTTCGAATTCTCCCAAACGCGCCTTGGTTTTCATAAGCGTGTGAAACACAGAAGAAGTATTTCATTTTTTAAGTGATAACTGTTTTATTCTTTAGTAGTTTGCAGTCAGTAAATAGCTTAATACGACACCACCTTTGAGCGATGACCTGCGCTGGCGAATTGTCTGGCTCTGATTTCAGATTTCAGCCGACCGACAACCTTTTTAGAAATAGGTGTATACTCATACGGACAACAAAATCGTGTTAATTGTTGCGTCTTTATTGCATTGAAAGTAGCAGAGTAAGCTTTGCTTGTATTAACAGTTTCCACACAAAAATGTTCTTAGAGATGGATGCCGTTTCGTGCGATAAGCAAAAATTGTTGCGCACGGGCAACATTTCCTTTTGAACGGTGAAACGCAAAACTTTTGTACGATTTTGTTCTTTATATAACCGCACCTTAACATATGGACTAATCTGCATCTTGGGTCCATTTAGGGCTTTACACTTTACAAATGCACTTTATACTACAATAGTGCTCTTCGAAACTCACGGTATATGCTACCTTCTGATTGGTTATAGATCAGTCAGGGGGTCCTCTCTGCAGTTGATGGCATACAGTAGCTTCTGATTGGTTATCTCTTGTGTAGAATATTGAGGTAATTTAACCATGAACATGCACGTTTCTACTCGTATGTATCTGACATCTGGCAGACCTAAATATGGTAGCAGCAGTGATAATCAGACAACACAGATATCTTATCCAGTAGTCTAATACTATGTGGTATGGGAAATGGACACCCCTAGTATTGGACGCTTGATCTATCCGTTGGTATGCAGGTTCAGAGCGAGTTCATTATAAGTTGAGTGAGTTCATTATAGTAATTTAAGATAATGGTTCCTAATATGAAAAACGTTGATACACACAGGTACTAATGTTATATCGATCTGTACCATCGTGGAAGCGTGGGGGAAGTGAGGGGGAGGGGGAGGGGGAGAAGGAAGGAAGGAGGAGGGGGAGAAGGAAGGAAGGAGGAGGGGGAGAGATATGCAACAATGCCAGCGCAGTTGCTG
>JAAAQI020123696.1:0-15151 GCA_011800005.2 Stichodactyla mertensii
TTGCCGCGCCTTGACCGTGTCCGCGCCGTGTTCGTGCCGCGACTTTTTCACAGTCATACGAAATCTGCTCTATGTAACGGTGTCGCGTGGTCTCAGTCCTTGAGGGGCCGGAACTTAGGACAGGAACGGGTGAGCTAGTCCGGAATATGGAAAAAAAAGCTATGTTAATAGGTTATGCAGGTTTGGTTAAATTGTTTTCATAAGTGATTATGAAGTGATAAAGCCAAAAAATAGCGAAGAATCTGGAAGAGTCATAAGGGCATCTTGGTGGAAGAGAGCGTAGAATGTTGTCAAAATCGATCAATGTTCTGGTTATCTTTTAAGGTACACAACTCGCGAGAAATCATGATAAGAAAGCTTGCGATTAATCTTGTTTTAAACTGTAGTAACGGTGGATATAGTGGTCTGTAAATGAACCAGTTTTATTGGAAGCGTGAGGCTGCCGTGAACTGAAGGCGCGCATTATATCAATAAAAACCTTCACTTCAAACGTTGTAATTTTATTAGTAGACAAAACATAACCGAACAGATTGATTTTACTAAACCCTTGAAACAGAAAGCAACAGTTTGATTAAAATAGACAAGTAGATCCAAAAAAAAAAATGGAATTTATCATTTACTAGCATTTATAAACTACTACCTATTTCACGGGTTAAATGAAATCAAATGCGCATTTCATCATGTAATGTAAATTTGCGCAATAGAAGCATGAAATATTATCAAATCACAAACTACAAACGCATTTTTATTAGTTTTTGATGAAAGTTCGAATTTAATACTTTGTCCACCCAACATTACCACAAATGACTGTATCTACCAGAATAACAGATAATCTTTTGCCCATAAGCGTGGGCAGTTGGTCAGTCCAACGCATCCATCTGACGACACGGTTGGTCAGATATGGCGAAGATGTAACCCATCGCTCAACTAGGAAAAACTGTAATTATCCTTAGACATCTCTCGATAAACATCAAAGTACAAAACTGTTTTATATCGTAATATTTTTAGTTAATTTTTCGGGTGGTTTGCGCTATCTCGCACCTATAATGGGAAGGTGTCTTTAAAAAGGCCTTTTAATATTTGTCAATATGGTAGAAACTAGTAAAAACTAGTGTAGACTGCGTCGGTGTATATAGCAAACAAGTTGATAGGAATATAATTTGTAACACCGTGTAGAGGGTGATTCAAAATACTGACGTTTCGGACGTCCTTCGTCGGAGTAAAGTAGGCTTTACTGACTCCGACGAAGGACTAACGTCCGAAACGTCAGTATTTTGAATCACCCTCCACACAGTGTTACAAATTATATTCCTATCAACTTGTTTTAATTTGTCATATGATTAAAGGCATTCGAAATCGACGAAGTACTACCTCATGTTGATTGGTCCTTTTGTTTCAGTAGACTCGCTATCTCTCGCAGTTAGACTGACTTTATTTTGATTACATCGAATGGGAATCTCACAGTGCTTCTGGTGATAGTATCTGTAGAAACGTGGCATAGTTTTCATGTAGAAGCCATTCAACTCATTCCCGCGAGGTCGTTTCTTTCGTCTGTATCCTCAGGCATGGCCAAAAGTCGACCACAGTTCCCGTCTATTGTAAAAATTAATTTTTAAATCATCTTCCTACTTCGCACTTCGTGGTGCATAAGGCCTCAATTTTTAAATACCTCACCGTTAATCTCCTTGCCTTGAAAGTATAAAAAAAAAAAAAAAAAAAAAAAAAAAATTTCCTGCAAATATTTTTTCTCCTTATAAGTTCCTGAACTTCGTTGATAAATTTTCGATCAAACAGTGAGTGTTGAGCATTTTACAAGTTTTTCGCATTCATGAAATGATTGAGATATATTTCCCGGCCAGATATTAATCAATTGTGCTTTACAGTTGTCAATATTCTACAATATTCTTACCCCAAAAATTCCGCACATGCTACAGTTAAACCCTCAGACTAATTCAATATAAACCCCTAGTGCACTAATTATCAAATTGATATCAACAACTTCATCAAATTGTGGAATATATAAGTGTTCAAACTGCTTTCCGTCTAAATTATTGTCTGATATCATATGATTGAGGTCAATTGATTTAATTTTTTTCAATTTTCTCGGTGTGGGATCTCCACAAATACTATTCAGTTGCAATTTTCCTTTTTTAAACCGTTTATAACTAATATAGAGTGGGCTGGATGGATAATTGTTTAAAGCAACGTTTTAGTTTTAATCGACCAACGCATCGATGGACGCTTTTTTTCCACGATATCGGTAAATATTATTTTTTTAATGCACGATAGGAATTCAGTTCTTAGGAACTGAACATAAGGTAAATGGGAGGGGAGGGGAGGGCCAGGGAGTAAAAAAGGGGGTGGGTCACACAATTGTGAACAGAAGGAGTGGGCTGTCATAAAACTTGGGTGGACATAGAAACTGGGGAAGGATCGTCACTTTTTAGACCTCGATTTATACTTGGCCAGCAGAAAAAGAGCTCCTTCAAACCCAGGTTACCTCCGCACTCCCTCCCCCCTTTACTTATCCTTGTTAATCTTTCTGAAAGTCTTTGCAACGTTTAACAATGAGTCACAGGTCTACCATCTGTGGACGTCTCTCAGGGTTCAACACAACGTTGACATTCGTAATCCCGACAGAATTCTAAACATTTTAAATTTCTAGTTCGCCTGCTCGGCGGGACCAGCACTGTCACCCCATCCTCCCTTAAAACTAAAGGATCCTACTCAAATTAATAGTGTTGTTGTCATTATATTAGCCCTCCCATCGGCTTTCGTGCCAAATATGTAATAATATGTTAGTCATGGTTAGAAATAGCTACTCTGCATTGCCATATATAGGATTAACAAGCACAGAACGTGCTTATATCAGGGTTATTAACACCATATAAACAACTCCTCCAAAGACGTTGTCTATTTTGGAACCTTATCATAGGACGAACAAATATTTATCCATGTGACGTCACACCCCCTTGTCAAGCCCCGTAGAGAGCGTGTGTATTGGACCACCTTTGGGATAGAACGTTCGAATACATACTCTCTAAAAATGTTAACCACGAACCCCAGAATAACAGAATACCGTGGTTAGAGGAACCCTCCTATTGGAACTCCTTTGAGGCCGTTCTGTCTCAACGATGAAAATGACACCCCCTTTTATTGAATGGGAAGTCGTTTCTGAGAGATTGAGGTCTTAATAGCCTTGAAATTTGATCTGCATTGGCTAGGGTCAGCCCAGATAACATCACAGACAAAATATATAAGTAAACTTCACGCCAGTTATATCTTCAGTTGCAATTGGAGTTTGACCAGAAGTAACAAGGAAATTAGACTTTTTTGGTCTTGAAATTATTTCTTGGCAAGAACGACAGATTCTTATCGAGGATTTGGGCACCTTTTGTTCCGCATCAAGAGTGGTATTCTTAGAAGACTCCTTTCTTCTATTTTGGCTGTACGACGTGCTGCGCAATGAGATCAAGGCAGGTTTTACTCTTTGCGATGGTTTTTGTCGCGTTCTACGCACACTACATCGAAGGCAAGAGCATTGGAAGGACAAAATTGAAGGTAAATATGCCGCTTTATCATTTCCTCGTTTAATTAATTTTAATGATCTAATTTATTTTCTAGTCGCGAAACTATTTTTAAGAAGCGAATGCACTGATTCGTTTTCTTGGAGGTCAACATCTGATCTAAAAAATGATACATCTTCATATACACTTTCTCGAGACCAGCGCAAACAATTTCTTTTTAAAAGCTAAGAATTTTAGCTTTTTCATTCCCGACTTATTTTGTCTAGTGATGTATTGTTGATAGTTTTGCCTTCATTTTGCAGGAAGCGTTTGAGATACTTTCATGCATCTTAGATAAGGTGGTTTTGATTAATTTGTATCGATGAGCAACTAAATATTCGACTTCTGTTCTGTTGGCTGCTAGAAAAGCTATCTACATTTAAATATCAAAAATTCTTTAACTTTTTATTATAACAGTGAGAAGCCTAAAGCCCGGTTGGTGTCTTTGAAATGTGACGTCAACTCTGCTATCGTTCCGTGAAAACGCGGATTCCGTTTCTAGAAGAAACGGTAATCAATTGAAATTTTTCCAATTACATGATCTAAAGCCTCCTTCAAGCTTGCTGTAAAATCCATAGACGTTAAGTCCTCTGCAACTTCCGTCCGTTTCTCAGAAATGTTCACGGATTTATGGGTTTACAATTCCTTTACATCGGCAAGTATGTAGTGGAGTAAACAGTCTCTGTGCGGGGTAGAGTTGAGTGTGGTAATAGCGTGCTGTGTTCGGGGAAGGACGAATGAATATTTCGGTCGTGTCACCGACTTGTCTGTCGTCAATAACACCAGTAGTTAAGCATGTATCTTGAGGATAAACCAGTAACCCTTACTTATCGAGGGAAGTGAGCCTTGTTACCGGTTTTGCCGGGTCGGTTACACACCTAAAATGACTTAATAAATTAAGTAATGGGAATTCTTTATTAAAGGCATATTACTGTGCGGAAATGAGTGGAATAAACTAGGTAAAACACCCACATTCTTCTCCGAGGTCTGCCTCATTTCCTTCTTTTGATATATATAGTATTAAAAATTCCTTTTTCATATGCATTCCTCAGTGTTATAATTTTCCCGCCAAATACTGCTTGAAGGGTAAAATAGATATAAACCGCAAGTATCTGGACACGGAGAATGTATTTGAAGATCTCGAACAAACTGCTTCTTTTTTCTTGGCGAAGGCCAAGTGAAGAGAGATGTTATCGATTGCTTAAGGTGCTGGTGATAGACGTCAAGCTATTGGGATAATTGTGGCCCTATTCAGATGGCTATCCACTGGCGCGTTTTTCTAGGCACTGTAATAATACTTTTTAAGCTGATAATTCTTGGAAGATTAACAAGATGTCTGATGTAATACCTGTTAACGATTATGAAAATAATATTACTGTAATAATATTACTTCTTAAGCTGATAATTCTTGGAAGATTAACAAGATGTCTGATGTAATATCTGTTAACGATTATGAAAAGCTCTGATGCTGGTTAGGAAATTCTGCTAACTGGATGGAGTGCCTTGCTAGCGTGAGGACACCCTGTTAATGGTGATCGCACCCTGGCTATTAAGGACACCCTGCTAGTATCGACCACTTGTTAGTGCAGACATCCTGCTAGTATCGACCACTTGTTAGTGCAGACACCCTGCTAGTATCGACCACTTGTTAGTGCAGACACACTTTCAGTGGGAATCAATCAAACCTTGTTATTGTGCACCCTGCTAGTACCGACCGCTTGTTAGTGCGGACACCCTGCTAGTACCGACCACTTTTTGGACAGTCACCCTGCCAATATCGAGTACTTGTTAATGCGAACGGACAGCCTGCTAGTATCGACCACTTGATAGTGCAGACCTCTCAACCCTGCGCAGAAGTGCGCAAAACGTGTTGACATTAACAAGCCTTTCTTTCTTTCTTTCTTCTTTCTTTCTTAGTTTTTCTTTCTTTCTTTCTTTTTTCTTTCTTTCTTTCTTTCTTTCCTTCTTTTTCTTTTTCTTTCTTTCTTTCTTCTTTCTTTTCTTTTCTTTCTTTCTTTCTTTCCTTCTTTTTCTTTTGTTTTTTCTTTGTTTTTTCTTTCTTTCTTCTTTCTTTTCTTTCTTTCTTTTATTTTTCTCTTTCTTTCTTTCTTTTTTCCTTCTTTCTTTCTTTTCTTTCTTTTCTTTCTTTCTTTCTTTCCTTCTTTTTCTTTCTTTCTTTCTTTCTTCTTTCTTTCCTTTTTCTTTCTTTCTTTCCTTCTTTTTCTTTTTCTTTCTTTCCTTCTTATTTCTTTCTTTCTTTTTTCTTTCTTTCTTTCTTTTTTCTTTCTTTCTTTTTTCTTTCTTTCTTTTTTCTTTCTTTCTTTCTTTTTTTCTTTCTTTCTTTTTTCTTTCTTTTTTCTTTCTTTCATTGTTTTTTGCTTTCTTTCTTTCTTTCTTTGCCATGCCTTAATATTTATTTCATCTAACGTACTTAAAGCCGTCTTCATGTTTAAGCGTACTTCCATCTGATTGCTCGTACGAAAAGTTTCCATCGGTTTGTTTCCTGACACCGACAGTTGCGCACTACTGATCAGTTGGTGTGCTGCACTAAACAGTTCAATCACTATTGTTAGTCGAACAAAACACAGCCAAGGTCATGTACCATAATAAGAACGAGTCTTCAAATACGAAGAGATATTTTTTACGATGTAATACAGCACCGTGCTAACAGCAAGGAACTAAACGCTGATCAACGTGGCGCTAGAAAACTATAAATAGCACTTACTTGACCGAGAATAATTATTATAGAAGAGCTTATTTCGAAACCACTAATATTGGAGGGCCCTTGTACCCGGAATACGCAAACTGTGGGGGTATTATTGAATGCAAAAATGGAATAAACGTCAAACAACAGCAGATTTGCATGAGTACTCTCCAAGATCATGTTAAAGCTTTTTTCTCCAGGCATAATATTGTGTTTCATAGTCACGTCGGGCTAAAAAATAGCACCAAAAGCAGGTTTACAAGTGGTTTTTATTAATACCCAGATTGTTGATAGTCCATTGAACGTTAGCTATTAAACCAGAATACCGTTAGATCTTATCACATTCGCGCAGAACGTTCAACAGGAAATCATCGTTCTGTACTTCATTAACTTGTGTACCAAGCCGTACGAGTCTGTCATCAATCCTGGGGGTTGACTGCAGCCGTTCTCCTTGGACAAAAGGGCCGATAGTCAGTTTTGGAATAACGCGTATGGAAAGTTTTGTTTACCAGCTGCGGTGGGACGCGACGTCTGGTTTAGTGGATCGAAGTTCACAGGCAGTTTGAATACCGTTTTAGAATCAAGACACAATGCAGTTAAACTACCTAACGACCATCTCATTTAGAACCCACCTTTAGCGACCAATATGGTACAGTCAAACCGCTTTAAGCGACCATTCTGCTTATTGTTTTGTTTTAACCTTATGCGACCAACTCTGCGTGAAATATGTATATTTTTCACGAGACTACCCTTTCAAACTCGACCAATGACCACCCTTACGTGAGACTATCTTTGAGGTCGTACAGCACAGGGTAAAAATTATTGTCAGTGGTCGCAACAGCAAAATGTTGCGAATCATTTAACATAAAGCCCTTTTCGATCTTGGAGAAATTGACGATTTTTCTGAACAAAACAACGGCTCTAAAAACTTGGCTAACTTCCCTTGATGACGTCATGACAGTACTCTTTACGTGTCTGCGTCTTGCTGTTGTTTGTTTGTTTTTTTAACCTGTTTTATTTATTCTAGACACCACAACCCTTGTAACGTTTGCACCACACGCAAACGGGAATCCGGTCTAAGGCGAACGTGCGCTGTAGAATGTTTCCCGTACGTCAAACTGTTTTCAATTGTTCAACGAATCATAGAAAAGCAAAAAAAAAAAAAAAACAAAAAACAAAAAAACAAACAAACAAACAAACAAACCAAGCAACAAACAAACAAGCAAAAAAAAGATTGAACTGCTAATATGTGAATAATTACATCCGAATATTTCAAATCCAGGCTATCAAAAGCCAAAGTTCATGACTGATCAATAAATTAAGTCGCCTTACAAGTGTGCCCGGTAGCTTAGGTACGACATAGGCCACACTATCATCTCCTATATCAGGCATATCTGTTCAAATGGGTCACTTTACCTTATTGATGTGTTCTACATCATCATAGTCTACTCAATCGAAAGTATGCGCTAGCATTTTCATTACACAAGAAGACAGTTACATCGTTCATTATCGTCATTACTCGCATTACTGAGTCATCACGGACCAGAAACGACCAAGATTGTTTGTTTGAGCTCGATAATTAGGCACTTAACTACAAGAGGTTCAATTTTATGATCATTTGAGATTGGTAATTCAAAACCTTGGTTAAGCCTTGCCAAGGTGAGCGTCCAGATTGCAGTGAAAAAGCGCAAGAACATATGTTCATCTCTTAATCTAGGATATGTTCTGGCATTATTTCAAACACTTTGACTTCGCAATGGTTTGAATACTGCACAGTATGGATATTTCTTAATCTAGCGCAATCCTAGTTTTATACTTTTATACTTTTAAAACATAGCTCCTAATAGGTATGATCATCGTGGGTCGTCTCTCTCTCTGTGAGCAGTCCTTAAACCTTGACTTGGCTGTAGTTGATCACCCTGTTGGGACAAGTCATTACATAACGTCAAAACTATTTTTAAGCAAATTAATCATAGCAATGTCATTAATTTTATCCACTTGTATTTCTGGACCAAGACATCCTCTTTTTGTTAGTGATCTTTTTTTTTTTTTTTGAAAAGAGGTTCCTTTTGAATATCGCAGGATGTGGTATTATTCCCTTTGGTGACCTGAATTTTGCCCTCAAGGAACACATACAACATCGAACTTCATCCCATAGGCGTTCACTTCATCGGGTGCAGGCGTGGGATTACCAGATGTGCAGTTAATAAAAAGCACTACAGCACAGATCTGTCATCGTGTTAAACAAAAATAAAGCCGCTGTGATGTACATAAACTCTGTATTCACATAGTCCGCGCGTGTGCTCTCTCTCTGCGGTGCCCAGGATTTATGAAGACTGTAACTGAACTATAATTATATTATTTTCAAGATCTGTTATCTGTTAAAATAAAAAAGTATAATATGTAATACATATATTCCAGCTGCAAAGATGCGCAATATTTCTGTACTGCATGCAATGGCGAGCATGATGCGCAACCTTTTACCGCGCTAATCTGTCCACACAGAAACAAAGCCATTAAAGAATAGCTGTGGAAGGGCGCGCTCTAAGTGATCCTTTACGTATACTGAAGTACACATTTACATGTGAACTGAAATTAATTACGCGTTTCATATATCGTGCATTTAAAAGTTGTAACGCATCAATAGAACAGCGCCAGGTGTACGACATTAAGAGTAAATTCTTCACGTTCTCAGCTGCGCGCGGCGTAAAAGCTGGTGCGGCACGAATGTTTCCCATGCAGCTGTAAACGAAGTCAATTTTTAGACGTGTCCTTTGTCCTCATGTAATTTTTTTTTTTTTTGCAAAAGGATCACAGTATTAAAAAGCGTTCATCGTATTTTCTGTGGCAAGACACGTGCCCTCCGCCAGATTTTACAGTAGAAGAGGTGAATTGTACAGATACGTGTCATTCTGATGATGACTGTATTGGTAACCTACTCTGCTGTGATAATGGCTGCAAAATGTGTATGGATCCTGTGTTACCTCCACCAGGTGAGTATCCATCCATCCCATCCTGTCCCATTCTGTACGCAAACCACATTTGCACCTATCCGCCCATCCATTCATGCATCTATCCATCTATCCATCCATCCATCCATCCAATCACCCCGTCTAATTCCAAGTATTGCAATCACGTATGCGCACACTCATCCATCCATCCATCACCTTTTCCATCCATCCATCACCTTGTCCAACCATCCATCCCATCCATCCATATACCCATCCATCCATCTTATCTCATCTCATTCCAACCTATCCTATCAATTAGATATCACATCTCAATTCATCCGTCTTTCAATTGCTTCCAATCCTGTTCATCCGTCCATCCATCCTATTCAAATCTTGACCGATTTATTTATTAATCCGACGCTGTCTCTGTGTAGTGATAGACTGGCTTGGTTCTCCCGAAAGCTATCATCGAGGTTTCGCCGCAGGAGGACTGCCTCAAAACAACCACATCGAGATTGATCTAAAGGAACCTCACTTCGAGGAAGTAGGTCAGTATCATGTTGTTTATATTTATATCATGCTATTCTGCAGTGTATTGTGGGCTATATCAGGCATCCCGCACTTTTATAGTACACTCGATTTATAGCGACATTTGATTTATCTACATCAGGGAACTCGTTTCTTCAACCAGTAATGATCATCATCAGGGTTATGAAGCAATCAGCACTAAAAACATTATTACAAAAACCTGCGCACGCTCGTAGCGTAAGCAACAACATCTTCGGTAAATTAAAATCGTTCCATAGTTACTGTTGCTACGTCCGACAAGCCAAAACATTTTATCGGGTTAAGGCATCAAAACGAAAGCTGACTACTAAGAATTATACATGATTTGATTAAATATTACATATCCTAAGAGTGTTTTGAAGAAATAAGTTCAGAGTTATAGGAAAAAATAGAATTGATTTATCTGTTCCTGGTTGAACATTTCAGAATGTGCGTACAATGGCAAAACATTTGCAAGAGGAGAGACATTCTTTAAAGGATGCCATCGATGGTGAGCAGAAATTAAAATTAACTTTCTGAAAAGCAGCTATAGTATTATTCTTCTCATGACACAGTTCTCCAGCTTTATTGAATGTCTTTCTCTCTGTTATGCTCCCAGTCAATGCAACATGTTCGGCGTTAGCTGTGAAGTTGGTCCGTGCAAGATCGGTAAGTGTACTGTATAGAATGTTTACATTGAGCTATCCAAACCGAGTGCTGTGCGCATAGGAATACTGCGATTGGCTCTGACCATAGTTCCTCTGTTTTTGATATTCAAAAAATATTTTTTGGGGGCTTACCTTTTCCCACTCTAAATCGACAACAGCGCACTTGCAGTTGACACTTGAATACGACTCGGTTCGGTGCAGAAGCTAGCATTAACATTTTTAAAAGTACATCGTCCGGGATTTTTGGAAGCTCTAAGTATCAAAATTCACGTACTTCACATGTTCTTCACGAATGTTCTTTCGGAATTTTTTTCATCGAAATAAATTTCTTTATCATGTTCAGAAATTATAGGAATTAAATTAAGCGAGTACTCTCGACTCTCGACCTGGTACTCTCGACTCTCGACCCTCGACAAATATCCAGAATGGATGCGCACTAGTGATTGGAAGCCATATGATTGCTATGCGCATATTTAGGATGATGAAGCTGAAAAGGTTTTGATTCCTCTGCTTGTATCCGTGATGAATAGACCTCTTTAGGTTGGTCGTAATGTTTTCCCATTTCAGATCACGTGTCCTCCTCTTGGGAATAAATGTCTTTATATGAGGTTCATACACATTAATGTACCTTCTCAAGTATTGTTGACAAACACAGAAATAAAACCCAAGGGAATGACACGTGATCTGAAATGGGAAAACATTACGCTTAAAGAAAAGACAGATCTATTAGGCTGTATTAATAGCCATGTGATTCATATTGAATCAAGTCAACGCAATACTAATTTTTTTCTGATTTGTCTCAGTTCTTTTGAATGTTAATTTTAGGTTGTTTTTTATCTTATTTTTAGACAGAAACCCAAACAAAGAAGAACACTCAGGAGAAGGATCAGGGGAAGACGTCCTCCGTCTCCAACCCGTAGAGGCTTTAGAACTCTCAGGAGACACAGACGACACAGACGATCACCTAGAAATCTCCACTGAGCCTGAAATTTCCAGGTTTGAGCAACTGGTGCTTCACAGAGAAAAGGAGAAAAAACGACAAGCAGAAGTGCGCATTATTCCCAGTATTCTTGACCAGAAAAGACTGAGTGGGAACGGAGAAGACATTGAGCATAGCGGCCGGGAAGAGAGTGAAGACGATGGTAAAAGACAGCAAGTACAGTCGAGAGAACACATTGAACACAGTGGTCAAGAAGAGGTCAAAGCTGGCGAAAGACTGCGAGCAAATTCGCGAGAAGACACAGAACATGGTGGGCATGAAGAAATGGAAGAAATGAACTTTAGACTTCTACCAAAGTTAAGAAGAAGAATTTTAAGGAAACAGCAAAAGAAAGAGGAAGACATAGACGAAAATGTTTTTGTCATTTGAAGTTGAGCGACGATATCACAAAGACGTGAGTTTCCTGTCATATAATTACATAAACCACAAGTGCGCATGCGTCGGACTTCAAAATCCGCTGCAAGTACAAAAGGACGAGCCTGAGTGACGTACACAATAGAAATTGTAGCATAAATGACGAACTCAACATGAACATTATTGAATCATTTTCCAGGTTTTTTTGACAACAATCTTAGACTTCAAGTGAGGAAAAAGAAAAAGAATTATTGGTTTATCTTTGGCCTCATTTTTTAAGTCTTATAAAGCGTCTGGAAAAGAAAGATTTGGTTTAAAATACCATATGAATAACTTTGGACGATCTCCAGCCAACTTAGATGAATGGTAGTTAGATGGAGCTACAAGAGGTGCTGTAGCAGTGGGGGTGCATGTATGAGGTGTATATTAATCGCGGGAATATTACAGCCTAATTTCCTACGCTATATGAGTTAGTTACCTGGCTCTGTAACAACACTGCGAGAAAAGTTGCAGAGAATACTGATGTTTTGTTTTGCGTTCTGGATGATACCTCAGAACCGTTTGCCTTACTCATTTATCAAAATGCATTCTGGCTTAGCTTGGGTCATGATATGGTGTTGATTGCACGGAAGCTAGACCGTAATGCACCCCGTTTTTCTAACTGTGATAAACGTAGGGACAGCTCATTATTTTTGCTCTTACCAATCGTGTTTCGACGCTTATAGAAAGGAGTTCGTCATTGCAACTATCGTACCGAGTTATTTGTATCTCCTTCAATGCTCTTGTTAAATTTCTATCACTTAAGAATTAACAGTAATAGAAATTTATTAAACAAATAACTCTTTACCATGGTTGGAAGTTCATTATTTGTGTAAAGATCTTATGACCCCTTAAAACGATCCCATTTTCTGATCCACCCCCCACCCCACCCCACCCCTAGATAAATAATGAACGGTCCTTTATGATATCTTTAGTATATGCATGTTGATTGTTATATTAGTAATAATTATTCAAATGATATTATCTTATATTAGTCCTTTATTAAGATATAGTAGCGATACAAAAATTAATGCAGCCTTAGTCCAGTACTAGCCAAAGCCTCGATTTCAGTACGTACCATCGTGTACTGAGCTATGTACTAATCTGATACAATGGACTTTGGGATGATTAAACAATAAAGCAAAGAAGAGTTGCTGATTAAACAATGTATAATATACATAATAACACCACAAAGAAAATGCTATGGTAATGAATTGAGGCTTTGGTTAGGACTAGACTCACTCAACCATATCTTGGGAAAGGACTATCGCATGTCGAGCACATATATTGTACATATATTTCCAATAGTGAGATTAGTATTTAGTTGCTCGGCCAATGAGGCCGTTCCTTTGAAATAACCGTGCTATAAGTGCACAAGAGTAGCTCGTGTCGAGCCACAAAACATTGCCAAGGTGCTGGTCAAATAATAGGACATTGACGTCATTACTGGAGATGACGTCACGTCTTTGCTTGACGTAATGTGATATTTATAAAACACTATAGGAGCATATTGTTGAAATAGTGTAAGAAAACTTGTTAAAATGAAAAATGTATAAGGAAGCTCAAGTTAAACGAGTACGAGTTGGCTGTAAGTTAGCTTGCGTAGAATTCAATCGGTGTGTATCCGTTCTGTACAGGGGGTCAACAATGTGCACGGTAGACTAAAGTTTTGTGTACTATTGGACGTCCGGGTTTACAGTGGCGCCGGGTATCTGTTTAATACTGTGTTTTCTGGTTAATATAGGGTAACTGCTTCATACCTGGTATCCGGGTTAGTACAGGGTATCCGGTTAGCACAGGGTATCAGGGTATACGGAGAATCAAGTTTGGTAGACACAGGAACAATGAACAAGTAGACAAAATTGGTCTTTGATTTCACCTTTATTTGATACTCTAACATAAGAATAACTTATAAAAACAATGTCGGTAAATAAATATTAAAATAAAACCCTACCAAACAAAATAAAACCTGACTGTAATTCCGACTCCTAAGACTTTAAAAACGCGCAAAATCAAAAAATCGACGTATGGGTTTGAGTTATGTTGAAAATATATCGAATAGGACACTAAGATCAATTGATAAATCACTCTAAAACATCTAATACTCTACAATTATTAAATTAATTTCACTAGAAACGTTTATTCCTAATATGGTCATCCATCCCACGGCATGCCTTATATGGGCATCACGTGGAACATATCGAACACTCTTGCAACATGTGCTATCCAATCACCAGTGTACTTCATGCCTTTGTTAGAATTTAAAAACAAGGTTAAAAACAAACCGAGACCTAAGATGTAGCTATGTACGTCTGTTGTCAAAAAATCTCTAAAAATTTTAAAAACCTACTAAAGGTAGGTTAGTTGATGCGGTATTTTCGTAGCTTTAGTCGTGCATGGCTGTTTTAGCTTAGTCTTGGGTGTTAACTACTTTCCATACATCGGTGCGCTGGTCAAACAAAGCATTCAATCGAGGCTGTGGGTTAATTTCAAACTTGAACCTCGCGCCTTCAATTGGTTGTTGTTTGTTTTGCCGGTGAACCGATGTAAAGTCCCGTTCACAACAGCAATTTTGTCGCGCGACTTGAGCGCCGATTTCAGTTGCGAATTTATCGCAACCCCAAATCGCCCGTGTTTGCTCTAAAGTTCGAGCATGTTCGAATTGGCGACTTAAGCGCGATCTGTCGCCGTAAAATCGCGGCTTAATTCGCGCGACAAAATTGCTAGTGTGAACCGGCCCTAAGAAAAGTAGTCAATTGGAAAGTTATCTATTGTCGTAGTAAGTTCATGTTTGAAGTTACGATGCCGACTTCCTCGTCTTGCGGAGTGGGCTGATTCCAGGCGTAGGCCTACGGGAACTACCAACAGTTCTCCTGAGGGGAGATGCCGGGGTGCTCGTCACTCTCAGAGGTGGGGATCCCGATTTGGTTGCACGGCTATGGGACGAATAGCTGTCATCGACAAGAGAGTCTTCGAGTTTCTGTGATTCTCGGTCCAGGACTTTGGGCTCGTAGATTGTGTCGCGTGCTACGATGTTAAGGGAATCCTCAAGCTTACTGCGCAGGTCTTTAATCTCGTCGGACTTCTGAGCGGTGCGAGTCAGGTAGGATTGTTTCTTCTGTAGCTCTTTAGACAACTGATCCTTGAGAGTGGATACCTAGAAGGAAATAAAAAATCTACGTTAAAACTCTTTTTCGTGTAACTGATAGACTAATATGAAATATATATCAAGAAGGTCCTGAAGGAGGGTCCTAATCCCATTTCCCAGCCCAAAATTTTGCAAAATCCCAGTCCCATTTATGCAAAATTCCAGTCCAAGTTAT
>JAAAQI020123707.1:0-15149 GCA_011800005.2 Stichodactyla mertensii
CTACTACTACTACTACTACCTTCTACTGCCTAGCTAGATAGTACCGCTTACCATCTCTACTACATACTACCACCACTACCACTTTGCAGTACTGAGCCTCCTATCACATACTGCTTAATATCCACCTCATCCAACTGCCACGACCGTTGCTACAACTGCTAATATTGAACGTTTTAGTTTCTTAAACACACAACGATTTGTGCATGCTTATATATTTTTTGTTAGTATATTTAAACAATTGAACTTGGCGTTTCTGAAAGTGTGATAGCGATGATGTCTGGTGCATAATTCTTAGATCTTGAAAGAGAAAAAATCATGAATTATTAATGTTCTCCATGAGACATTTTAAAGTGGCCAATAATTGGTCTATTCTTTGTCATTCGTGTTCTGTGGCTAGATGTGAAACTACATTAACCCAATGACGCTTCTTCTGCTTGGTTTGTGGTTTTTCTTTTCGACTCTTTGTTCGTTGAAAATTTGTGATACATGAAGAAAAAAACAAAACAAAACAAAACAAAACAAAACAAAAGGAACAAACAAACAAACAAACAAAAAAAAAACCCACCAAGAACACGGAGACCAACTTCACATCTGTTTCTAAGGAAACAACCTTATGATGAAGTATGCCTGGAGCAGAATGATGATTAACTTCAGTTGGCCTGTTCCAGAGCAGATAACACTTCTTTAAATGAATATAGCGTGTCGTACCTGAGGTCAAACTATTTGTGTTAATAAGAAAATTAATGAGAATTTAATTTCGCCTTCCACGATGTCTAAACAATCTATTGAGTGGATTATTTTTGGTGTCGTTGGACATCACCATTTTGTGACCGATATTTCAGTGTGTAAGCCAAGAAAACTCAATGAAAATGGAGTTTTAGACACGTGAATGTTATGCGAACCTCACCACGCGTGTCTTTTCTCAAGAAAACGAGGCTACGGGAACCCCCTAGAAACGTTCACGCATCGGTTGTCTTATTTTACAACAACAAAATGGCTTTAAAATGGAATGTCCATTAAAGAGATTCGCAGGTATTTGTAAAGACTATAAACTAAGAATCCTAAAGTCTAAAACCAGTAAAAGATAGTTCAGTGTTTCGAACCTTTGGAAAGTTTACCGAACCAAAAGTCAAGATGTGACAAAACTAAATAATGGTAAAGATTGTTGATTCTCAAGTTTAAGACACTATAAAGGTCATTCAAGTCTACTGGTACCCTCAAGTTTTCAGGTATATTTGGTTTTATTTATTTTGGTACAGCGCAGTGTAGAAATAAAGCTTACCATTTATTTACTTCTAAATATAGGATCGAATTCAACACACGAAATTCGAAAATATTATAATTTTGTGTTTTAGCAGCCTTTTGGGCCACGAGTCTGATTAATATAAAGAAGCGTTGTCAAAAAATATCATTGAAACTGACGATCTCTAAGAATATTAAAATGTGACTTAAAAGATACCCTATATTTGAAGACCTATTTTGGTGTCAAATGGGGGTGAAGTAAAGGGGTTGTATGTCAAGACAACATTTTATAAAAGCGAGGTACTTCTCTTATTGTGGTTTGACGGCTTTCAGAATGTAAAATGCTTATCGTATTTCCTATATGCCTTAGTGAAGGTCCGTAAATGTACTACGTGTGTAATTTATATGAATTCCAACTTGAGACCTCATGTTCTCATTGTATGTATTACCTAATGAATGAACTGCAGTTTCATTAAACGTGGCCAATCAAATTATCATATTACCCAAGCAAAACCGCCTGTCCACAATCTAAGTTTGTATCATCTAAAACGTTAATTCCTTACTCAAAGCCCTCATCTTTAGCTTTCAAGTTATCGTCGCCAGCCACAATATTGGGTAATTTTCTCGCGCCTCTGATGCGATTCTATAACTGGCTAAAGACAAAAGCTAAGCTTTCCCACGTGCTAGTTTAAATGGAAAGGTCCCTCGAGTATCATTTATCTCGGCTGTTATTCTCTTATCATGAATGTTGCTAATTCAAATCATAGCAAGTTGAGCTAGTGTGATTCTACAAGACTACATATACAGACCATCCATTCACTAGGTCATCTATCTACCCGATCTATCCAATTCGTTTGGTATTCATAAGGTAAAACATCAGGTGTCCAAAAAAGTGTGTTTATAGAAGGTGTGTACCGTCTTGACGTTCTCAAAATAACCAGTTTATTCACGCATGAAAAAATCCACAAGAATTCTTTACATTTTTTGATTTCAAAATCCCTCAATGGCAAAAGGTAAATTCGAAGTCGGTCATAACTGGTACCCTGTTAATTATTTTTGATCAGAAATTCAATTGAAGTTGCTAAAATCGGTGGGATATCTCAGATATCTCACGAGATCGGAAGCCTTTCAACTGCTTTGAGTGCACAACGTCATCGCGCACGTGGTACATTATTAGTTTAATGCCAGGGCGGTCCGTTATGTGATCCTAATGTCCTTTAACGTACGACATTGGCTATGAAATTTATTTCTTATCGGGGCAGCTAACGAGAATTTAAGAATTTATATCAGTGTTTTTCAATTTGTGACAGCGAATTTTGTTTAAGTCTTATGACAGCAAACTGTTAGAACTTATAGTTTTACGCTTTTTCGATTCTGAAATCAAATGTTTTAACCATAACCATCACCGCTACCAAATACAACAACAGCTACAGATGGAGAACAGAAAATCTATGGAAAAGTAATGCGTAGCGAACGTAATAAGCAAATTGCGAAAATTAACAGAGCACTCTTGATTGTTTCACTTCAAAAGTTCGTCTGCGTTGTTTTTTCTAGTTGTCAGTTTGGCATTATCACTGACAAGATGAACATACGCAAATGAGACAGCTGTAGTTGGTATTAATTATCATTAACATAAGAATACATAAAAGAAGTTATGTTTCCGAAGAAAAACTAGTGTATTTTGAAGCAAGAAAAAGCATTATTTTGATTGTAAGTTAACATCGGATGCAGTATGATACTTAAGCATCGAAAAGTAGACACAAAACTAGCCGTCAATAAACTAAATAAAATGGAAAAATCATCACCTTAAAGACGTACAAAAAATACTATGCATCCCTAAAAAAGCAGAATTCCATTCCAAAAGACCACAGTTTCAACCTCTTTTTCTCAAAATGAGGCCCAATGTTAGATTAAGTTGGACCAGTTTGTGACTTCTTTGAAAGCAACGAAGAAATAAATTACCATACCACGTGTGTGAAGTTTGGGTCGAAAAACCGACATTTCGCATATATTATAACAGATCCTTACACCATTAATCCATGACAAAGGCATAAACAATAATTTACACCCTTGATTGTTTACTATAAGTTAGTCTTCCTTAGCTGAAAAGGCTAACTTTGCGTCGAGAAACATAAAGTTCTCGTTCGGCGTAAGGAACTAGTTGGTCATATAATTTCGTGAAGTACTTATCAAACAACATAAAGGTGTTCGCCAGGTTTGACTCGTAATTTTCTTTTTTAAATCTGTTTGTGTTCATTATGTACGTTAATCTATCGCGTCAAACTCAAAGTGACATCTTTTAAAGCCAGGCTTCCGTCGGTCGTACATAATTTTCGAAACTAAACGGATTTAAAAACTAAAAGGATAAAGAAAAGACGTACGAAAAATCTCCTTTTTTCCTTCTCACACTTGAAACTTTTTTGCTCATTAAAAGCGGCGGGATTTTTTTATAATTCAATTTTTCTTTATTCAGTACAGATTTTCTATTATGTAGCTCGAATAAAAATTAAAAACATAACACTGCAAAATGATAATTCATGCATCCTAACCTAGGGCGGTTTGGGTCTTTTTTCCTCTTTCTTGTTCTAAGAAAAGTTAAAAGTCTTATAATCTGCATGTTGGTGGAGATATATTTAAAGTTGTGTCATCCTTTATTTTAAGAGGATTTCAATATCTTATGAATGATGATCCTCAAGTCTTGCCTGTTGTTATATTGTCATTAAAAAAAGTCCAGCGGGTACAATTGAAAGGCATTAACCAATCAGAAGCGAGAATTAATGATTGTGTTACCCCGTTTTCAGGTGGCCAGATGACATTCAAGCTGTGCCGTACGTACGACGAACTCCTACCGCACACTCAACAGACTGGCACCGTACTCACCCATACAAACTGCTGAATGAAACTCCTCTTTAACTAAAATTTGGATTCCTTCTCAAGAAGTGTGATAATGGCTTTAGCTAGCGGACTTCAGTATATAGATAATCTGGCTTTGAGATTTAGTTTACATGGACTCGAGGATTCGTTCGCTGGGAAGCCTACGTTTTGCTTCTCATGGTCCGAACCATTCGATTTAGACACCGTAGCAGGCAAACTTGCAAACAATCCAAAACGAAGTCAAAGTTTTCCAACCACTTTTTCAAAGGGAATTCATGGGAGCGTCGACAAACAAATTGCCGAAAAAAGGGACCACATTAAATCTAAATCCAAACCTTCATTTCGCAGTGTGAAAGACTGGGATACCACGAAGACTGTTCAATCCGATAAACAGCTTAATGAAAAACCATGTCATGCATACACGAGTTTACCAGAGGGTTGTAAGGGGATCGAAGAAGAATCGTCTGACGAGGAGCTGTGTGATCTGATGGCTGAACAGGAAAATATCCAATTTACTCAAGATTATAATTCGGTCAAACGCCGTGAAAAGGACGCTAGCGATTTGGAAATTTGTGAAAGAAAGAAGCAAAGCTCCCGGAAGCGGTTTCTAGAGGAAATAGATACTTATACTAGCAGAGATGCAAAACGTCCAAGACCGAGACTTGATTTTCAGAAAGTTTTGCAGTCCAAAACAAACTATCTCGAGGAGAAATACAGCGAGAAAATCATTGGGACTTGTTTTGCACCAATTATTACTTCAGACTCCGAAGACTGACACCTATCATTGGCATCATTCGAACTAGTATCAAGTAGTAGTACTTGAGAACCATAAAATACTAGAGTTAAAATTTAACCTCACCGCTGGAGGCTCACTCCGACTACACTCCATCGGGACACAAGTGAGTAACCCAAGATCTAGTAACACTGACAAATCTAGAGAGAGAGAGAGAGAGAGAGAGATTAAAAAAATTAATATTCAAATTTTGGATACAAGCACAAACCATCGTGAAATTTTTACGAGAAATATACTAAATGATTTTATAATTCTTTATGGATTCAAAAGCAACTAAAGACACTATATACAATGTGTGTATTTATATATAACTATAATCTCGAGGGAATCGTAAATTTGGTACGAAAAAGTTAGGACTTTTCTAGTCAAGGATTATTGCAGTTTTTCCCGCTACCTGTTCTAAAATCCCTGCGGTTAGCCATTAACGTATATCAACGATGTTGATAACATGTTTAAAAAAGGTCTGGAAAAAAAGAAGAAAATACAAAAATAGCAAGTCACAAATAATTATATGGATATATATTTATTAGAGATAAATAAAATCTTTATAACGAAATGGTGATTTGTTTAATGTATTCCTTTTTAGCTGTTTGTATTGTCAGTATAGATTGACACAATCTCAAGATAAAAGAAAACTGAAATGCAAAGTTTTCCATTAATTAGATTGAAATTTTACAAGAATTTATTTTAGTTTCTCTGAAATGCACCAGGTAAAAATAATTCAGTCGGACTAAAACTTAAAATCATAAGAGTTCGTCGGTCCACCCAACACCTTTGTGTTTGGTTCACCACTTGTCAAGTTCTTTGGATATTTTTGGAGAGATAGGACTGGCATATGAGTTGGGGCTTTTCTAGATTCCAGAATGGAAGGTCATCTTCATCAGTCTGTAAATTTGTTTAGTAGAATCATCTTACATATGTAGATTAGGGGATTTGATTACCATTTTCTCAGGTTCTATCCATTTTATTTTTGGGAGGTAGAACTGGCATAGGAGTTGGGTCATTTCTAGACCGCCCGTAGATCGGCAGGATGTCATTTCAGCCTTAAGATTTGTACAGTGCATTCAAAAAGAAATATCTTACATATGTAAACAAGGGTGGTTTGGTTACCACTTCCCAAGTTATTTTATTTTTGGGAGGTAGAACTGCCCCAGGAGTTTGGTCATTTCTAGATGTCAGAATGGCATTTCAGCCTGTAGGTTTGCCTAGTATATGCATTGAAGAAGAAACATCTTACACATGTAAATGAGGTTTAATTGGTTACCACTTCTTACAAGTTCGATCAATTTTATTTTTGGGAGGTAGAACTGACATAAGGAGTCGGGTCACTTCTGGATTTGTTTTCTACGTGCTCCCAAGAATAAATATTTTACGTATGTAAATGAGAGTGGTGTAAACGTGGTTGATAATGAAACAAATACCATAAATAGTAATAAACAATCAGGGGAGCCGAATTTTCCAGTGGTTGAGCTAACATTTTATAATGCTTTTGCGTCCCAATTAAACAAGACAATATTTTTTTTCTCGAGATTTGTCAAGGTTTGTTTTTGTTGAAAGAAAGGTGTTGAAAATTGTCTATTAGAAGAACTCGAGCTACAGGATGAATATTAATCAGCTTTGTTTTGTTCTAACATTTCGCCGGGTACTAGCCTTCGCGACTCCACGTCTGAGAAGAACAAAATGGTGCACCTCAGGGGACCACGATGACTCCAGAAGCTATTCTTTCATGAAGCAGCATTTCCTTTAAAAAACGTACTTTTTCTACAATAGAATAACCATTTTTAAGTATTCATTTATCATAACGAAGTGAATTGCGGCACTCGGAATATCACAAAGGCTCAATTGTAGTATCAAACAAATATTACCCAAAAATATTTAAAAGCCAGATAGGCCTGTTTTGCTTGTTATAAAGCAATCCTGTCAATTGAAATTGCAGGATGGATCTAAGGAAGTCAGCCAAATCGTTCGATTGTCGACCACTGCAGTTCAGGCTGTAACGAGGATGCATACTAAATTAATCTCTAAGGGAAAATTCTGGTTTCCAGGTAGAATTAACGCTAACTGTTTCGAAGGCACTTTACTTTATTGGTTGATTTTAAAAACACACGGGCCATGCATGACGTCGTCGATGTGATAGATGGATGAGTTACAATTCAAGGCTGTAAATGGCATGTTTAGGAAAGAAAGATCTGTCCAAAAATAGCCGAGTAAACTCATCAGACTCGTTCTCACTTTAAGGCAATTTTCGTTGTTGAAAGCCCGGCTGTTTCACAGCCTTGTCGAACTCTCTGGAAAAAAATGTTGTTTGTCAGTTTTAAGAATATAAACGGACATTCCAACCTGCGTTTCCTACAGCTTGACAACTGGGTCTAGTAAAAAATAACAGGTGTCGGTTACTAACATGGTTCACGAAAATCACGTGGAGTTCAGTGCCCTGTAGCATCTCAGACTAGACGGCTGACGATCACAAATAAAAAAACCCTTAACTTAACATGGCAAATCAACAAGCAAATATCACGATTTCATACATCTTGAGCTTCATAATCTATATTTTTTTGGGATGAAATACTTTGATATTTTTTAACACTTCATCTGAATTTCAAAACAAGAGGTTTGATTTGTCCATTCATTGACGTTGCACTTCTGACACCACCCACCGAGGCGGAGAGTCAAAATATTACGCTTTGCCAAGTCGCAGAACGCAACTACTGAATACATATTTATTATTATTCCTTCTGGAGCTTTAAATGGAAACTCGCCGACTTATTTTTTAATCTAACTTTTTTGTTCTTTTTATGGTATTCATTTCTACGACAAAAAGGATATTGAAATTATAATTAAAGAAAAAATAACAAAAATTGTTATTTTTATTGCTACAAAATTTTGATAATTTGAATGCTATTGATTCAGCTTGTCTAATAAATCTTCGATTTGCCATCTCAAAATGTTATCAGCAATACAGTTATTAAAGTTCAAGAATTGCATAGTTTTTAAAGCATTATTTTGGGCTCAGGACGACTTTTGGGGAGTCCTTCATAACCAAAGAATAACCACAAAATTAATTATGATTTCACTAAAAAACTCTCATCTTAAAACATATGCCAAAGAGCCCCGAGGCAATTTTAATTCTCTTATATGCTCTCTCTCTCTCTCTCTCTCTCTCTCTCTCTCTCTCCATTCTCAACACAAATTTACAACTATCAGAAAGATATTAAGGGGACTTGAGAAAAACCTTACTCAACCGACACTTAAGTAAACTTAACCCCCTAACTACGGCTGAACTATATACTCGGAAGATATTCATTAGTAAAAATCTACTAGTATTCTAATGCAAATCGCGTGTTCTGATTGGCTACTCTACTCACCTTCTAATTTTGATAGAAGGTGAGTAGAGGAAAATTCAAAACGGCGGCTTTTCCCGAGACGCGTCTTAAAGAACTTACGAGTAAAGATATCGAAGAATTACTACAAAATGTTACTCTAGGGAAACAAAAATAGATTTTTAAAAACAATTAGACTTCTCGCTCTTGTTTTCTCTCGGCTTCAGTCGATAGAAAACTCGAACTCGTAGTCTAATTGTTAATTATTAGCTATTTATAACAAAGAATTCCAAGCCGTCTAACATCTTCAAATTCATATGAGGTCTTCTATATATTCAGTTTGCCTCAATTTTGTTTTATTAGGGGAAGGGAGAAATTGGCTGCAAAGCACACATTCATTACTAAAATTAATATTTGTCAACGATACTAAAACATTAAAAACCAAATAATGTAATCAAAGAAGCATTTCGCAGTGTAATTTTCATAGGTTTGCAAAATGTAGTTGTGCATGCTCTGTTGGTCATTACCGCCAACATTTTTAGCCAAAAAATCAACCAGTGAAACACATCATCTTGAGTTTTACGAAAGCATGTGTTATGGGCTTTAATTACGCGGCGGCCATTTTGGCTGAAACAATTGGTTTTCCCACGCGTGGCCTCGCATTCAAACACTTCAGAACGAGTTCACCAAGGCGTGAACAAAGGTTTTCATTCTCTTGGAAATTAACATGGCCGCCGCGTGATTAAAGCCCATTATGGGTGTTGGTTTCTATCTTTTTTCGTTCCTTTTTTCTTCTATTAATTCATATATATATATATTTTTGAATCAACAAGGCTGGAAATCCGACGATGTAGTCACTAGCTAGTAGGATCCGAAGGATACAGAACGCTTTGCTATAGAAATATTAAATGGTGAGTGTACAAATAGCGACAGCGAACTACTAACTGATCCATTTTGATCCATGAAAAAAACACATTATGCCGTGAGTGGGAATCGAACGGCATAATGTGTTTTTTCATTTTTTCATTCATGTCGCTATTTGTACACTCACAATTAAATATATATATATATATATATATACCTACCTAACCAAAAAAATTCTGCAACTCGGAATATATATATATATGTCTTTTGTTTCTCTATTGTTTTGTCTCTCGAGAACAAGACATATATATCCAAAATTGCAGAATTTATTTGGTTAAGTGTCTGTCTGTCTGTCTGTCTAACTTTCTTTCTTTTTAGGGCGATGAAATGATAGATATTAATCCCCGCCCTTAATAAATGCTTGATACCTAGTCTAAATACTTCAGTTCCAAAGATCAATGAAGTATAAATTACTGACTTACTGAATTGGAAACTATTTCATATATTTGAGAATAGTTGGAACAATTTCTAAAAATATTGAGTAGAGAAAGAAATGATCTAGGTCATCAACCAAGCAGGAATTCATTGTCTTTGTAACTTACATTTATCATTTCGATTTTATAATAGTAAGGTCATGAAAAGTTTTAAAAAAATGTTGATATACATTTCCCCAATTAAGTCCATAGCTGGAGGCTAGATTTTTTTCCAATCAATTTCCGTCTCCTTCGAGTTTAAGTGCTCTAGAAAAACGACCTCCCTTGAGAGGTGATTAAAGTGAAGGCGACTAAATTAAATAGGAGTAAATGAATGGAATAAGACTGGGAAATAAATGGCACGATGCAATGGAATAAGAGGAATTATGGAATAGAACTTGTTTTCCCATTACAGGTAACGTTTCATTCCTTGAGGGGTTTTTCCTTTGTTTGGTGGTTGAAAGGAACATTAATATGGATAAACCTCAAACAAAGAATCTTATTCCCAGGAGGTTTGAAAGGGAAAACATTAGAACTAAGCAAATAAGCTCTATTGAGTGAAACAAGATTCAAAAGGTTTGTTTTTCTTCTCACGATGTTGGTACTGCAACTTGGAATCAAACTCAGTCTTGACGAGTAAACTCTATTCGTTCCTCTTTCCGACTATGTTTCTTCCATTTCATTTCCTGTCGTCTTTGTTTCTCATTTTCGTTTTCTTTTGTTACCTTTCATGTTATTCTATTTCTTAAAAAAACAATTGCTTTCAATAGTGAACTTGGAATCAAATTTAGGCCGAGTTTAGACTAGAGCGTTAACCTAGGTTGGGTAAAGATTTTAACAATGACCGATGATTATTTAGCATTGTTTCAACGTGTGTAACTTGCTAAACTTAGGGTGAACCTCAGTCAAACACTCAAGTCTAAACACGGCCTTAGTTTTTGACAAACTGTTTATATTTCTAACAATCTATAGCGGCATCCTATATTTCCACACTAGTTTCCTTCTCTGCTACTACAACTACTACTGCTACTACTGCAACAACTCCTACTACAACTTCTACTACAACAACTACAACTACAACTACAACTTCTACTACCACTACCACTACAACTTCTACTACTACAACAACTACAACTACAACTACAACAACTACTACTACAACTACTACTACAACTATAACTACTATATCATCATATACCTTATATCATATTACAACTACAACTACGACGACGAATGACTGAAATGTCAGTCGCCACAAACATCCGTAATCTTCTTTAAGACTACGCTCACCCGGACGATCAGTTTTCACAATCATCTTTCACTCCTAGGCCCAAACCATTTACTCTTACTACGACAAATATTCATGTAAAAGTTCTAATCATTTCTTCTTTTTTGCTATATTTCTATGAAAACGTTCTGGCTACATCTACATCTACAGCTACTTATAAGTTATACAGTACCAATTGAAAGCTGCTTTTTTATTGTACTTCTTTTATTAAGTTATGTTTAGTTCCTTTGTTTGGATTGGTATCTTTTGTTTTGCTAAACCAATCACGAAACTCGTTCCGATATTACAGTGCCTCTTGACTCCAAAAGCTTCCCTGAGATGACCTTCTATCAATTCTTAAAAAAATAACTTTAATGGATAGAATCTCTAGAATATAGAGTTTTTGAATAATCCGCCGGTCTGTGACCTTTGAAACCCACCTTATCTAGACAAAAGAACAACGTGGTTCAGTTGTTCTTCATTCAGGTGTAAGTTTTCTGGGATAATAATTATTCTAAGTAACTAAAAACTATTACCCGTTTAGTTAATTGCTCTTAAGCGGCAAGAACAAAGATAACAGGTGTTGGTCAGTCAGGCGTTGACATGGCGTGTAATTGGTCAACGGTTGGTAGTCAGAAATGCAAATATAAAGCCAGAATTTCAATAAATGTCATCATTCACTTCCCTCAAAGACACAAGATCAAAATTTCTTCCATTTTCTCAGGCTTGGTATACTTTCTGGCTCTGTCTAGAATGGATATATTTGAATGAAGATCTTCACTGAAAGTCGTGAAGTCCACTTTGAGTTTTAGTTATTGTCCCATTCAAAATCAATTGTCGCCTTGAATTTTGTCTGGACGATTGTTATCAAGATGACACTGGAATTGAAATTGACGAACGAACGCTCCGCATTACGTATCAATATCTCAAGTTGTGGTTTAAAGGTTTCTGGCCGGTCGTTCAAGTTTGTTTATTTTAAAAACAAAATGTTCACTTTTATTTATTTGGTTTCTGGAGGTATGGCTGGTATTGATAAGCAGCAATTTGATTTAAATAAACTGTAAAGCCTTTTTACTGGGTCTTATTTTTCGGTGTTAGATTTTTCTAAAAAGTTAACAAATTTAACAAGGTCATAAAATTCACTTCTCTTGAAGGGTTATAATCACAAATCTAGCGAGTAAACTATTATGGACTACTCGGTTGTAGAAATAACAATAATAAGCTGGATAGTAAATGAATGTTGAACTGAACGCCGTATGGCGAAAAAACTTAAAAGACACTTGACTTTACTGTCGTTTCGGACGTTAGACACGCCATCTGTATTTGTTTTCTAGGTGGCTATCAAAGGCTTATTCGAATTAAACTTGTCAAAATTACATAACAGCAACAACAACGAAAGAGGACAAGTCAATAGGTTTTGTCAATATTGTTGGAATAGGAGGGCAATCCGGCGAACTCAATATATAGGAACACCAGTTAGACATCCAAAAACAAAGATTAGTAAGTCAGATTTGATTTTAGAAGACATTTTATACGAAATTTGTATGATTAAAAATTAGGAATATTTTGATAGAGTGATGGCACATAACCCTTGAAACGTACAGCTGAAACTAATAGTTACAGTCTGATAGACAAATAGACACAAAAGAAAACAAAGGAATTGGTGTCTAATAACTATTTAACGGGTTACGAACCATCACTCCATATTCAAAATCATTCAATAACCGTAAAAAGATTACTATTTTAGTAATGAAATAGCTCTAATTCTCAGTATCATGGACTTCCACTCATTCTTGAGATATCTGTTAGAGGCAATGCACTCTTCTTTACGCGTTAGTGGATCCATATAAGCGAGTTATAGAGAATAGCCATAAATCACTAACGCTCTGGAAAGAAACCAAAAATGGCGAGAAAGCACAACTGGTATCATGTTCCGCTCATCCCTAAACCTTATCAGCGTCTTCGTTGGAAACTACCTACAGTCAACGTCGAGTCATTAGCGTAATTCGTTTGCTTATTCGTTTAAAGGGGACAAAATAAAAATTCAAATCTAAGCTGTAGTATTAGCAGTCAACGGGGAATAATAAATATATAACCTCTACGTACACAATGATTTTATTTAACAAGCATTTATATAGAGCGAGTTTTTTTAGGTATCACGTGATATTTCTTGTAGTCTTAACCTCTTTTTTTGGTGGACAACGTTAATGACATTCAATTGCTGTATATTACGAAGTGCTTTAACGGGATACCTAAGGAAAGCTCGCTTCGAATGTAATAAAAAAGGCAAGTTTCCAAGACTTCATTTGATCATGACCAGACATGAACTAAGTTTCAGTGCAACAAAAGAGAAACCACAACTTATTTTGTCTTCAAAATTTTACCAGAAGTTTTACTATTTTTCTAAATATTGTAGACACCGAGTGACAGGTCTGTCGTAACATAAATCCATGGTACTTTACGAGAACATGTACCATGTGACTAGTGTAACATAATAATCATGGATAACCCGCATGATCATCATAACAATAATATTCCTCCAAACTTTGTTCTTCAGTTTGAAAAACATTTTTTACTTTAATACCACCCGGATAGTATTTTGTTATTTCTCAAAAATGCTGGCTTGATTCGCCCAAATACCGTTTCAAGGGAACTTTATAACTTAATTCATGAATTCTCGATACCTCTTCTGTGATCGATTCACTGACCATGTCCCAACGTGACTGATAATTTGTCTAATTTTTCTTGTCTTTAGTTACCTTTCATTCAACATTCCTTTGAAATTTTACTCTAGTTCTAGCAGGCTAACTAAGTGCCATTAAACCCTATTATATGGGTAAAACATATAGCTTTAAAACAAGCAATGTTTAAGGTTCTAATAATCACATGGCATCCCTCCTACTCAGAAAAACAAGGCGTTATGATTGGTTGGATTTTCGGAACACCTTGTGATGTCTACGTGATTTCCCGCCTACGATACAAAACATCTTGTGGTTAAAATTATGTTTCAAATCTTCAATCCAGACTACTAATTTAACTTTTTCTTCGAAGATCTAACTAGCCAGCTCACATTTCAATTGTAGAAATTATGTATAAATTATCTACGAACTCACTGACAATGCCATTGTGAAACTTTATTAGTTAATAGACTAATCCCGAGTTCTCGAAAAGGATTCATGAACGCGAGGCTTCGTGCTAAATCACGCTTCGTAGCTCGAAAAAGCCGAAATTTTTTGACTTTTTCTGCGCTGTTTTGTCCCCCTCTCACGACCATGATCCTTAGCGTTTAAATAACAGATTGATTTGATGTGACGTTAAATGAAATAGGGCAATTGTAGAGTAAATTCTGCAGTTTTTGACTCGCGCTGTTCTTCAGAAAACTCGCGACAGTAATTATCTTACATAATTATTGTCGATGCTCTTGCGGGTTTTGAACACTTTAGTAAATTCAATGGGACCTGCAAAAATTAACCCCAACATTATATCATTTGTAGAGCATTTTATATTCAGTCAGATTTTATACATATTTGACTATATACCTGGCTATATATCTTGACTTCCAAGAATGTATAATTATATATTCTCATGTACCGGTAAGGTGTTTATATTTCTTTTGTATTTTCTTAATTTCGGTTTACTACACTAGAAAAGAGCGCTTACTGTATCAGATAGTGATAGTGGGATAGGTAAAGTAGCATTTTGGGTTGTTTGCTTACAAACCTATCACACACGTACAACTTTTTGTCTAGGCTTCGGTCTTTTTTTTTAAGTCATTTTGCTACCTCACAAAACTTCTCTATTGTCTCTTAAACCAATCAGCTTATTGTTTCTGCCTCAGATGTATACTCCGCTTTTACTTTTGTTTTTCTTGACATTACTTTCGACGAGGGGGCTTCAAAGTTGTTGTTTTTTTTAAACTACGTCTGCCATGTTGAAGTCATATGCCCCCGGTAATCCTCTCCCCATCCCGGTAGAAAATTGTTACCAAGTTCAAATCCAAGTTCGTTTTTCATATTCTCAGCTACACAACAGTTATAAGCAAATTATACGATTTACATTAAGAAATTTGTGTAATTATGTCGTACGCAGAACGCATGCGACAGTAGTCAGTGTAACACTTATTGTCCTTGTTAAAAAACAGGTACCGAACTAATCTTAGTGCAAAGCATTACTACTGTCCAACATGTTGAAATCAATGAGCTATCATGTTACGTTAGTCAAACACCTGACAAGGCACGACAAGGAACTTCAAAATTCTAGAAAACATCACGGTCGCGGCAAGGCACGCTTACGGCACTGACCGTGCCGCGACTTTT